>JAJOZX010001775.1:0-92500 GCA_023014485.1 Bathynomus jamesi
TTTTTCCAAAACACAAACCAAAATCAGAGCATGTCAAAATAAGAACTACAGATTCTACGAAACCATAAAAGGTGCTGTGAAAGCCGCTGCGATGAATGGTCGTTTAATGTAAAAGGCCGTCTGGAGTATTATCTTCGTGATCTTCCTGCTGCAGATTGTGTCTACCATCACACCTGCAGCGTAAATTTTCGAAGTGGAAAAAAACATTCCTCGCGCATACTCCTCCGACGATCATATTCGAAGAAAGGGAGACAACTAATGAAGAGCAACACCAAGCATTCCTTCAGACCTGTGCTTACCTGGAAAGAATGATGATGAACAACTGTTGATTGGAGACCTAATTTCCAAAATGGAGGAATATCTTCAAGGAAGTCAGAGCTCTGTCTACGAACGCAGGCACATGAAGAGAAAGCTTTTAGAACGTTACGGAGACAAGATCATAATATCAGGTGAAAGTGGAAGGCAGATGTAGTAACACTACGAGAGACAGCTAATGAAATTCTTATAGATTATCACAAAAAGTCGAAAGAATGTGATATAGATATAGAGCTACAGAAGATTTACCTAGTAGAACTGCTGCAAAAATAATCAGAAGTGATATCAAGTCTGTCGACTCGCCTAGAAAAGATGTGTATCCATCTCCAAATGACATCACTGCAGAAAGTGCTCTTGATTACATTCCCAACAGTCTGAAATTGCTATTATCAAAAGCATTTGCGGGACAGGATGCTTCAAGAAAAATAGGTGCAATTGGCAGAGCATTATGCAAGCAAACCCTCCTAGAGGATTACTATGTCCACTACAGATCGGTTTGTCGGTCAGCTACACCACAACTTTAGGTCAATACCTTATGACGTTCTCCATCAGCTGGGTTACTGTTGTCGTATGCAGAAGTAACAAGATTCGAAAGAAATGCGGCTGGCAAGTGGGTCTGGCTCTTTTACTGTTGATGAAAACACTGCAGTCCTTCTAGCACAGATAACGTCGATCATGATGTCTGCACTTGGATGGGAAGAATACCTTTCATGGAATGGGTATGATTGCCGCAATAACTCCGAAGATCAAGATCCACCCTTCTATTCACAGGCGTAATGTTGTGACAATGACATTAAGAAGATTGCAACCGTTGACATTAGGGAATATAGACACGCGAGAAGCATGTTGAGGGACATCTCATTCCGCGAACTTCCAGTACCCACTGCCACCATAAGTCGACTTAGTCTTCTCTGGCAGATATCTTCAGCAGAAAGATCAGGTCCAAGTTGGTCCGGAACAATGCAGGCAATTCACGGTGGATCAAGTGTCTCACATCCAGGTGTGGCGTCGATCACGTTCTTTCCCATCATAGATATGTCGCCAACTGACATGACCTGCATATTTTCGACATTACTATATTTGAGCAAGATAGCACGCGATCAAAAAGCCCATGCATTATTACCTTGATCAGCCTTTGTTCTGGAAAGCTTCCCAAATCATCAATGAACAGAGAGACCTGCAGGACATTGTTTTAATGCTGGGATCATTTCACACTCTGATGAATCTTTTGGGAGCAGTCGGTACTCTTATGAATGGTTCAGGATTGTCTGAAGTACTTCAAGAAATATACGGACCAAATGCCGTGCAACACATGATGTCTGGAAAAGCTGTTTCAAGAGCGATACGTGGTCATATGATAGTAGATGCAGCTCTTAGTACCTTGCTAGTCGCAGACGTTTTCCCTCGTAATGAAGATGGAACTCCTCATGACCTCCATAAGGAAGCTTATGACCTGCTCGACGATGTTATGACCGCCAAACAATCAGTTGAGGATGTGGAATCTTCGAATGCATTGTCTCAGATTGCTACCACTTTGGATGCGAAGAAAACTGACCTACAATCTACTTCGGAAACAAGTCAACTCTGGTTGGAATACCAGCGAATGATCAACATTGCACGTTCCTTGATAACAGCAGACAGAACCGGCTCGTGGGATTTGCACTTGCAAGCTATGCTGGAGACCATCCCCATAATTGCAGCAGCCGGACATCACAATTACCTGAAATCGATATACCTGTACCTGCAGAAAATGTTAAGTTTGCCTTCTGAAATCCAGCCGTTAACAAAATGTTCCAGGAAGGTAAGTTTGTGGTAAGAAGAAGCGACAGATTATGGGCCGGACTCGGCACAGACCTGGTGATAGAACAAGTACTAATGCGTTCCCTGAAAAGCAGAGGCGGACTGACACGCGGAAGTGGATTTACAGACATCCAAAGGACAACGTGGCTCTTTTCTATGCCTCTGTGTTCCACTTATAACTTAGCAATGCAGGAATACACCAGAGTTTTGTTGGAAAGTAGTGAACAGCACAAGGAAATGAGGGGAAGTAGACAAATCAGGGACAGTAATGACATGATGAAAGTACTTGAACGTCTGGAATCCTTATCCCCATTCCATTCTACCTCGGGTCTCTGCTTGTAACAGGGCTAACTGCTGATCCTGGAGTTAACGTTCATCAATTGCATTGAATCGGTACGAACATTGTCGTAAAAATGATTGGGAAACAAGCCTTTACATATTCTGCCAAAAGATCTGACAAAGTGAAAACACTAGGATCTGCTTCTGCCGTTGTGATCATTGATGCTTCAGATATAGAAGTAGATCCTGCACTACTGTTTCAGAGAATGATAACTGTTGCCACTGGCGGAGACATGAATCTTGAAGATGTCATGTGTTACGAACTGTGTGCATATCCTCCTGCATTGTTCGAATCACGAAGTATCTTGAGGAAACCCGATAAGTCTCAGCTAGCTCATGCAATAATCAAATACACTGACACTTTACGCATGGAAGAAGTTCAAGAAATTCAGTGCACAGACCAGTACGTATTGGATGGTGGATCCCTACTACATCGTGTTTCCTGGCGTCAAGATGAAACATATGACAGCATCGCCAACTCATATGCCGATTTCACTCTGAAAACATATGGAAAAAGCAATCATTGTTTTTGATGGCTACAGCAGCTCTCCTACGATCAAGGACATGACCCACAGAAGACGCAGCACAAGACAAGCAGAAATGTGAATCTCAGTCCAAGCATGAAGTTTGTTGGCCAGAAGGAACACTTCTTGGCTAATGAAAGCAACAAGCAAGCATTTATTTCCTCGTAGGTGAGATGTTGAAGAAGCACGGGTGTACTGTTCACAACGCAGATGGGGATGCTGATGTGGACAGCGTTCGTGCAGCAGTTTTTCATCAGAAAATGCAACTACAACAGTAATAGGGGAAGACACCGACTTGCTGATTCTCCTTCTGTACCATGCCAAGGACAGTGGTTTCAAGTTGTACTATCGCAGCGATATAAGACGGGGACCATCTCCTAATCCTGTGTATGATATTCTCAGCATTCAATCATTGTTAGGCAATGACATCTGCAAGTATCTCCTGTTTGTGCATGCTTTCACGGGCTGTGATAGCACATCCAGAATTTTTTCGATCGGTAAAGCCAAAGCATTCGACACACTGATGAAGGTGGCTGAACTCCGTTCAGTTGCAAATACATTCTGTTCTGATTGTTGCCAACACTCTGACATTGAAGCCGCTGGAAGAAAGGCAATGCTTCTGTTGTATGGCTGCAAACACTTGAATCCACTAACGCACTACGTCATCGAATGTTAGTTGAAAAGGTAGCTACAGCTAAATCTTTTGTTACACCCGAACGTTTGCCACCTACCGATGCGTCCACAAAGTACCACAGCTTTCGCACATACTTTCAAATACTAATCTGGAAGTCTACAGAAGAGAAGATCAATGCAGAACAGTGGGGTTGGTATGTAAAGAATAATTCCTACTACCCTACAGCCTGCGACAAGCCACCAGCTCCAAATTATCTACTCAACATGATCCGCTGCTCCTGCAAGACGAAATGTGTTACTTCAAGATGTGGATGCAAGCGTAATGGAATGCCTGTTCAGCCGCTTTTGGCGAGTGCCAAATCAGTGGTTGCGATAACAACCCAAGTACCGGTAATCTATCCGATGATAGTGATGAAGAGGATTAATTTCTGTATGTTTGTGACCAGGTATCACTTCTTCTGTAATGAACATAACTTGAAACTGGGAAAAAAATAATTGTTGTATTATGATTATAAAAATCTGTAAAAAGCTATATAACATTATATTTGCGTAATAACTGGTTGTGTTGTATATTGTTGAATTATTTAAAACATTACAACTGAAAGAAAAATCATCAAATGTATCTCTATAAATAAAAGCGTAAATTATATATATATTTTTTTTCTTAGGAAACATCCAGTCCGCCATTTTTAATTTCATTTTTGGGGGTGTTCCCTGGGTCCAATTTTGTCGGATTTTGGATATGTTATTCGGCAATGGTTCCTGAGCTGGAAACAGTTTAGAAAGCTTCTGAAGCAATTTTGCCCAGGTCTAACTACAAATTGCCTGGACTATAGTCAATGATACCGCTGAAAGAGGAATCAAGCTGGTTCAAGACTTTCATGACAAATGTCAAAATGAAGAAGAATTTCAAGGTCTTTTGCAAATTGTGGAAGAGAATAGAAGACTAATTCCTGATCCTAGTAAGAGACTCTTAAAAGAATGAAACTCAGTAAAGAATAGTTCATTAACAGATAGATTAGGTATTTTTATTTGCAGAGATTGTTTTAATTTAGAAGAGGCTGATTTTTTTTTGTTATTAAATATACCATAAATTGTCTTTCTTATTTTTATGTTTAAAAAGCTCTTATATCAATGATTTCTAATTAGGAAACTTGTTTCTTTTTATTTTTTTTGGAAATGTTGAATAAAGGAAAAAAAAAACGATGGGACCTCACAACTATAGATAAAGTGTTAATTTTTAGCTTTATTTTATATATATATAGTTTGAGGTTGTCCTCACTTTGTATAGGCTAGTTATAATAAAAACTAATTATGATTTGCATTATAACTAGCAATACAAAGCCCATCGCCGCGAAGCTGCATTGGGGTGATGCTTTAAAGGTGGCGGTAACACCTTATTTAAGAAGAAGGCACTGCAAGCAAATTTTTTTTAATTAAATTTTTAAAAAATAAATGAAAATTTTCAAAATTAAGTAAATTTCTATTTTGATGAACTTTTCTAATAGAACTTTTGATTCTAAATCATTTTTATTCTATAACATTTTCGATAAAGTTGATAGTGTTTGAGATATATGGGGTTTTAGGAAAAGGGGATGCGCAAAATTTCAAGGGGGGGTGGGGGGATTCAAAATTTGTCGGATTAGAAAATGCCTGTAAAATTCGTGTTTAGGACATCATTTGGCACAACATTAGACTCATGGACCTTGACTTTTTGAAAATGACCCAAAAATGGTACACCCTAATCCTCCGTCCAGGAATTGGGATCCGTCCTCAGAAGGTATCCTCCGCTGCCTTCCTACCTTCTTTCTTTAACAGACTGAAGATTCCCAGGGTTCTCTTGGTGACCATTTCATACAAATTCAAATCTTCAATGTTTCCTTCAAGCTTCAATCGACGAGTAACAGTGGTATGCTCGTTACGTTGGAGGTTTACGACCATCTTCCGTTTGGTTTCGGCATCGACTCTAGGATCGAAGGATGCAAGGCCGTTGAAATGCTCTCCAAGATACCACAGGCGCCGTTGAAGAGCTGTGGGTGCTGTTTCGGAAATGGTCTGATTTGGGTACTTTTGCAAGATTTTAAGAAGCAGAATATCGTTGAAAGGAGCGTTGATTCCGACGGGGGACTCGTTCCAAAAACGTGCGTAGAACAAGGCGATAAACAGAGAGAGCTCGGTGATATTCTCCCTCTCACGTGCTGTCAGCTGTAGTTGATGCTTGAACAGATAAATTTTGAGGACGTAGATGGCCTTGGCCATCCAGCGTGCATGGTGAGTTGGTCCTGGAGCGCGGACCTTGACTTCTTTCTTATCACGGCACCCGAGGAAGGTGAGGCAGAGTCGTAGCAATTCCTCGTAGTCATCACGTGATTGTTTAGACTCCAGTGCCTTTGTGAAGTACTGGATCATTTCCTCTCGAAACTGGAACATCTTTGGATCTCTGAATAGGTTGTTTGAAGCCTTCATGAAGGAATCCTTCTGAAGTGATAGCCATTTTTTCTGAAAACGTTTAAAGAGAGTCTTTTCCGGGCCACCTGTGGGTCCAAGAAGTGCGTTGCAGGTGTTTGACAAGACGACTTCAAGGATATGATGTCGACAAGCGATCCAGACAAGTTCCCTCCCTACTGCTTTTTCAATCATGGTACAGGCTCCCCTGTGAAGGCCAGTATTAGACGCAGTTGTGTCAACTACGAAAACTTGGTTTGCTTTTAGTTGAATATCATTGCTGCTCCTTAAGAAAAGTAAAGACATTAAAGTGCTCACTAAGAGAAAAGGTTAAGAAATCCTGTCTAGAGGCTGGGCAGAAATGCCTCATTAATCGGACGTACCGTTGCCCTAATAATGTGTTGTTTTGGGATTAAGATGTTTTGTAAATTTAGAATATTCTTTCGTGTCTCTCTCCGGCTAAAATGTTAACGGTAATTTCTCCCCTCACATTACCCTGTTTGTCAAAAGTGTTTCGGTATAAATAAAAAGTCGGTAAAGTGTTAATTAAGTGCACAATTATCCCGGTCTTTTTGCGTGGTTCAAATTACAATGACGCCTCAACTCGGTCACGTGCTACCCGTATTTATAAAGTACAGCGAAGCGAGTGTAAAGAGAAAGAAAAAAGATAATGAGAAATTGAATGAAGTAACGTAACTAACAAAAACTGTAAAAGAGGGCTCGTAAAATGGAGTTTTAAGTATTAATCACTACAGACGCGGGAAGATTATTCTATTTATCACTTTAAATGTAAAAAGTTTTTAGCGATGTTAGTAATGAAACGTCTGTCACGTAATTTAAATCCGTTATTACGAGTATTGCTATTATCGAAAATTAACAATGTCAAAATTTACGTTATCGATTTTATTAACGATTTTGAAAACTTCAATAAGCTCTCCCCCTAATCTCCTAGTTTCGAGTGAATGCAAGTCTAACTCTTTAATCCTATCTTCATAAGACTTGTTCCGTAGTGACGGAATTAGTTTCGTGGCGCGTCGCTGAACCCTTTCCAACCTATCAATATCCTCAAGCAAATACGGGCACCAAAACTGAACAGCATATTCTAAGTGAGGCCTGACTAGGGACTTGTAAAGGGGCAATATAATATTCTTCAATTTAAATTCGAAATTACGCGCTATGGCCTAACATCCTATTAGTTTTTGCGCAACACTCCAGGCACTGGTTCCTAACTTTTAAATCTTTAGATACGCGTACTACCTAAATCTACTTCCTCGTCAACGCTCGCTAACTGTCTATCATCCATCGTGTACGTGTAATTGTTGTTACGAGTACCTATATGCAAAACTTTACATTTGTCTACGTTAAATTGCATCGGCCACTTATCCGTCCATTCCATAATCCTATTTACATCGTCTTGGAGCCTATTTCTATCGTCCACGTTAACAATTTTAACGCCTATTTTAGTATCGTCCGCGAATTTTGACACGTTACTGGTCAAACCTACATCTATGTCGTTAATGTAAATTACGAATAGCAATGGGCCTAACACTGAACCCTGAAGGACACCGCTACCTACATCCAACCACACCGATTCACTACCATTAACAACGACCCTTGTTTCCTGGCACAAAGCCATTCCTCTAACCACTTAACAACCTGACCGCGTATACCGTGCGCTTTAACCTTCGCAATTATTCTTCTATGCGGAACTGTATCGAACGCTTTTTTAAAAGTCTAAATAAATAACGTCCGCCGCTCTATACCTATCATATTCGCGCACTATTTAGTTATAAAATTCTAACAAATTAGTTAAACAAGATTTATGGCGTCGAAACCCATGCTGACTATTAATGAAATCGCGACTAAGTGATCGACGATACGATCCCTAACTACGGATTCCAAAAGTTTACCGACAATTGACGTTAAGCTAATAGGCCTATACTTGCTAGCTACTGTGCGGTCGCCTTTTTTAAAAATGGGCGTAACATTAGCTAATTTGAAGTCTTCAGGAATAATCCCCGCTTCCAGTGACTTATTAAAAATTTTTGTTAAGGGGCCTACGATAACATCTTTCAAATCTTTCAAATGTCTAGGATAAAGCGCGTCAGGGCCTGGAGTCTTGCTAACTTTTAGCTTATCGATATAATACGCAATCTCACCCTCGTAAACAGTTATATCATTCAAAATAGTCTCGTGGCTAAATGGAACGATATCGTCCACGTCGGGGACATTATTTACGTCTCTACAGTAAAAACTGTCGCAAAGAAGTTGTTAAAAATACCCGCCATCGCCTGATCGTCGGAAGCCAAAGTGCCGTTAGCGTCCACTAGAGGGCCTATGTTATCTTTTATCGGCCTACGTTTATTGACGTAGTCAAAACACTTTTTCGGATTATCTTTACTATCCGCAGCTACAAGTGTCTCAAAATTACGCTTAGCATTCCAAACAAATCTTTTAACCTGACGTCTAAGCTCGATATATCTATTAACGTTAGCTACCGTGCCAGTGCGCTTATTAAGTATATACGCTCTGTTACGCTCGTTTATGAACTCATCTATTTCCCTAGTCCACCACTTGGGCCTACCATGATTACTAGTGCGTTTGTCCTACGCGGAATAAACTCCCTTTCGATATTCAAAAAACTTTCTTTGAACGCCTCCCAATGAAAATTTGTGTCATTACCCATAAATAAATTATCCCAGTCCACTACTCTAGTACTCTCATCCTATCCGCAAAACTATCAAAATTAGCCCTACGAAAATTAGGGACTTCTATAACGTTACTATCCTTACTGTTTTCTATCAATAGCTTAAACCTAATAATTTGGTGATCACTACATCCCAAACTCTCGCCTACTTCCAAACCTTCGACTATATTTTCGTCGTTCGTCATCACCACGTCTAAAATATTGTCACCGCGCGTTGGTTCGGTAACCATCTGTCGTAAAAAATTATCTTCCATGAACTCAGTCTCAAACCCTCATCATTACCAGTAAAAGTCTCGTAATTAACTTTGGGGCAGTTAAAGTCTCCGACAACTATACTATCCCGATTATTAAAGTTATTAAGAAGTGTGTAAAATCTAGTATCAGTATCGAAGGGTTGAACGGGAGGTCTATAAACAACAACGAAATTAAAGCTAATACTACGCGCCCTAACTTCAACGCATATCGCATTAATTGCTGCCGGAAAGTCTATCTTAACCTCGATAGCCCTAAGGGAATTACGAATGTACAACAAAACGCCGCCACCAATCATATGTAACCTATCATTAGTAAAAAGTTTAAAACCCACTATAACAAGTTCCCCCAACAAGTCCCGAGTTATAGTATTTAACCACGTTTCGGACATAGCAACTATATCGTAGCTCCCGGAATAAGTTATCGCCTTAAATTCGTTCAATTTATTTCTAATACTACGCGCGTTACAATAAAAGACGTTTAAATTATTTTTTACCAAGGATCGGCGTTTTAAACTTTTTCACGTCGGACCGGCGTTTCCCGGACCCACAACGTTTAAAGAGGGCTTCGACTTAAACAACTTTCGAACGTTCTCATCGATTAACCTACCTAGCCCAGCATTCCCTATTTCATTGAAATGCACCCCAACTTTTATAAAAATGCTAGGATCACTAAATTCTGACCACAGCTTTACGAAGGGTACATTTTCCTGAGCACAAGTCTCTTCGTTTAGTGTTCAAAAATATTGTTTTTGACGTAATCCTAAAATTTAAACCGTGCCTAGGGGTAATACCTAGAACTAAAGACTTATCTGACCTTGCCTTCAGGGATCTAATTAACCCCCTGTATCTCTCCAAAAGGTCAAGCACTCTCGTATCGGACCTATACGAGTCGTTGCCCCGTACCATCGTCACCAACATTGAGTGACGGGAAGCAACATCAATCCTATCTACTTCGTCTTTAATTCTGTCAACCCTGGTCCCTGGTAGACAGACCCTCCTCCTCTTGGTTGGATTCCATTCAACGAGCTCCTTATCCATATGACGCACTAAGGAGTCCTCAATTAAAATAGTTTCCCCTTTGTTCACATCCCTATCCAACTGGGCGAAAGGGTTCGAAACCTCAATAGGAGAGATTCCTATCACCTAACGTACGTGGCCTAGCTCCACCCTTAATTACGCTAAGTCCCTCCCCGTCTACTAATCTCGGATCAACTTTAACCCCTTCCTCAACTCTGTCTAACCTTCCCGATAAGCTACCTATACTAGAAACTAGGTTCCTAACCTCACCCTTCAACTTACTAACGTCTTTAACGTT
Organism: Bathynomus jamesi; assembly: GCA_023014485.1. Taxonomy (NCBI): domain Eukaryota; kingdom Metazoa; phylum Arthropoda; class Malacostraca; order Isopoda; family Cirolanidae; genus Bathynomus; species Bathynomus jamesi. Next base: position 10,333 of record JAJOZX010001775.1, read on the forward strand.
AGTATAGGTTCGGCCTTCGTCAACTGTAAGCCTACCCCTGCCCTCATCAAGTGTTGCAAGTCTTTCCGTCACCTCGTGTACACTACGTTTTAAATCAACTATCTCTTCGCTTAACTCACAAAAGAAACAACCCGATCTCTCGGTAATCGCCATAGGACCGCCGTTGTAATCTTTAAAATCAGTATACCAACGATTAACCCCACACCTAGCATCGGCATCGCGCAAGTTAAGGTAGTTAACGTTTATAACCGTCACAAGTTTAAATTAAATTAAGCCGGCACGCTACGAAAACTTCTAAATCGCTAAAAACCACTAATATTCAGTTACTTAACTATAACAATGTGAATATAAACGCAAGTATATAAAATTCAAGACTTTCCAGTAGTAAATTTATCGTCAGTATCCAAAAGTAGAAACAATATCAGAGAGAGCAGGGAATGCTTCCGTTCAGTAAGGAGTCTGGCTGACGAATGAGCACTTAAGTTGTAACATGGAACTTATTAATACAAAACAATTATATGCATTTATGATGCTGCCTCAATACAAAACATTCTTCGTTTCTAAATAATATTTCTCTCAGTGACTGTTTATTACTAGTCAGTGTTGCTGATCTAGAAATAGCACTTGCTCCGGATGTAACAATGTCATACCAGTAGTATTCATTCAGCTGTCGTCTATTTGCAAATTGGAAGATATTTTAAGCAGTGACGTATGAAACCTACAGATACCCATCAATCTGGTAATGTTATAATGTTATTAAAATTTAATATGCACCAAAACATTGTCTTTTCATTCATAAACCGCCTATATATGTATTTATACAGGGTGTTTCATAACATGTGGGATGCACTTTCAGGATGGATTTAGGACCTGAAAACAGTGAAAAACTTTATATAAACATATGCCCGAAATCGCTTTGTTTCCGAGTTACAGCCCGTTTTGTGTTCCAGCAATTCTTTTTGCAAACTGTTTACAAACACTGGTTGCCCACAATGTTTGTGAGTGTGTACGAAACTTATTTCATGTATGGCCTTGCCGATTGTAATGTTTCGTACACTCTATGACATGTTTCAATATCGTTGAGTGTAGAGGTTTCCGAATCGCCGTCTGCCAGATAAGAAAACCTTTCAGAGAATAGACGAGCGTCTTGGTGATACAGGATCATTCAACAAGCGAGTTTCAGATGGTGGTAGACCAATCAGCGCCAGAACTGTTGAGTTGAAGGAGCGGATCCTGAATCGCGTGGAGCAACATCCTGGTGTCAGCAACCGAAGGATATCAGTAGCAGAGGGTGTAAGATACACAACTCTGTGGAGAATTTTATGGGAACAACAGCTTTACCCATATCACATTCAGAGAATACAAGGCCTTACTGAAGCTGATTTCCCACCACGAGAGGCTTTTGTACTTGGTTCCTTCAACAGTGTGCTCGCGATCCTCTTTTTCTATCCTCCGTGTTGTTTTCTGATGAGGCTGCCTTCACAAGAAATGGCGTGATTAATTTCACAACACTCATCACTGGGCCGAAGAATCCGCATGCCATCATCTAGTCAAGGCACCAACAACAATTTAGTATCAATGTATGGCCAGGACTTATTGCCGACAATTTAATCGGTCCTTTTGTTTCGTCTGGAAGATTAACAGGAGAATCCTCTTCCGTTTTTTTAAGGAATGATTTAAGCGATTTATTAGATGAAGTTCCTCTTGGTGTTCGACGTCGTATGTGGTTTATGCATGACGGCGCTCCGCCTCATTTTAGTCGAGTAGCCAGAGACTATTTGGATGACCATTTCCCTGATAAATGGATAGGTCGTGGAGAACCCATTGCGTGGCCTGCTCGCTCCCCGGACCTGAATCCACTCGAGTTTTACCTGTGAGGTCATCTGAAATCCATCACATCATTTACGTGACACCCATTGACAACGTTGAAATGCTTCGCCAACTTGTAGAACAAGGATGCCAGAAAATCCAAGCAATACGTGGAATGTTTGAACGTTTTCAGGCAGTCTATGACGAGACGTGTTCAGGCGTGTATTGAAACGCAAGGCGGTCATTTTGAGCACTTCCTTTAAAGGTAAGGCGGATACTTGCTGGAACACATAACTGGCTGTAACTCGGAAACAAAGCGATTTCGGGCATATGTTTATATAAACCTTTTCAATTGTTTTCAGGTCATAAATCCATCCTGAAAGTGCGTCCCACATGTTCTGAAACACCCTGTATATATCACGTTTTTGCTGTCTTTGTTATAACAAAATAATATCTGAATCTATGTTCAATATAAATAAATAAATAAATAACTAAATGACTCAATAAATAAATACATGGGGGATGGGCAGTATAAGTCGTGGAATTTGCTCAGGGCACAATAATGCCTACCAACGGCTCTGCTTTTATACATTGAAACTTCAGTTTGTTCAGGATGACAGGCTTGCCAATACTATGAACACTGTCACACGTCCGAAGGTTTTTTGTTTTTACTAGACACTTTTTTATTCACATCATTGTTAATATATATCCCCTTCTTGAATTTATATTTAATTTTTCATTTATGCTTCCTTAGTAATATGTAAACCAGAGTGATGAATGGAAATAATTATGTTCGAAAGACATTTGGCAATGAATCAACTAATCAGCGCTAAACCCGAGATTCATTCATAAAATGTTACAACCGTTTGTAGTACACACAACAAATATATGCCAGATGTCGCTATCTGTTCTCAAGAGTGTCCTTAGAATAATGAGCACAACTGTACCTTCTTCCGTCTATACCGAGTCTACACTCTACTGTAAATGGTACTGGAACTTTGTTATCTACGAGTATCTGAAACGTTTACTCAGCATCTCATTATGCACTTTACTTTCTGAAATGAATAGTAGCTATTTTGAATTGTTTAATATATATTTCAAATATCTGTAAACTGTGCTTAAATATTTCAGGTATATAAGAGCTTAGAAATTAAACATTTCATTTGTATGACAAGTTAGTTTTCTATTCTTTGCGCATAAAGCATGCGCATTGTGGTTAAAAATACTTTGAAATTATGACGCAGTTTATTTAGTGTTCGTATTTATAGGCTATCTTGAAAAGAGGAGAAAACAACTATTATACTTGAGCATTTATTCATTTATTCCATGTAGGCTTACAGTAGGTCTTCTAAGTGCCTTTCATGCATTTATTAATTTTATTTATTAGGCTAGACCTTGGCTAGTAAAGTCTTTCTAGATTAAGAACCAGCCTGTGACCCTGAACCTAGCCTTAGACCTGGGCCTCTTGGTATACAGTAGGCCTACTCAAGATTCAATCTCTGAATTAGACAGCCTATACTTGAGAAAAGACCTTAATTAATTAGAAAGGTTAATTTCGGTTGCTCAGCCCGAACCGGGTCTTTTCCGTTTGGGGGCTAGCAGCGAATTTTAATGAAAATCGGTATACTAATGTAGTTTTGGTCACTGATTTCAAAAATAACTTTCTCTTTTTGGAGAAATGAAAAACAAACATGTTAGAGCACTTTAAATAATTAATGTGTTTTTAACGATAATATCATGACTTAACCTAACCAATCGTCAAGGGTGTACAGTTGACCTAACCGGGCATTCAATTAACCTAACTGGGCATTAATTCTTGATTTTTTTCTGCTACTTTTACAGATCTGCCAGGATCCTTCAAAAAACGTATTCTTCGTAAAGTTGCACTTTTTACCGTTTGACCGACGCCTTTGGCAACGAAAGAACTGGGTATTTTTATCAAAGGAACACACTTTTCCACACTTAGAGCACTTTTTCATAAACAGTAGCAGTTTGTGACTCTAGCTAAATTTAACACAATCCTCTGTAACTAGTTTAAGCTAGTTAAAACACATATTATTTAAAGTGCTCTAACATGTTTGTTTTTCATTTCTCTAAAAAAGTTATTTTTGAAATCAGTGACCAAAACTACATTAGTATACCGATTTTCATTAAAATTCGCTGCTAGTCCCCAAACGGAAAAGACCCGGTTCGGGCTAGAGCAACCGAAATGAACTGAGAAATAAAATAGCTGAGGAAAATTAGCTGAGCTAGATCTGTATTCACTTGAAAAGCGTCGACTTATAGGGGAACCAATTCGAGTATTTAAAACTAATAAATGGTTTTGATAATGTAAATTACAGGAAGTTATTTGATAGTGATAAAGAATCAGTTACCAAAAGAAATGAATGTAAATTGAAAATTAAAAGTTTTTAAGATTAATGCTGTGAGGCAATTCTTTTCATATAAATTCAAACTTATACTTAAACTTAAAGTCCTTAAACTTTAATGCATTAGACATTTCATTGTTAGACAATTCATTAGACATTTCGGATTACCTGAAGATCAAGGCCCCCAACCTCAATTACCAAATAATATCTTCGTTAAAACTAACGAAAATATCACGACTTAACCTAACCAATCGTCAAGGGCGTACAGTTGACTTAACTGGGCATTCAATTTAATTTATTATTATATTTGGTATTGTAAAGCAAAAAACAAGAATACATGGGGGCCCTGATCTTCGGGTGATCCGTCTTTTCAATTGCTTAAAAAACTGGAACAATTTAGACATTTCGATTGACTTACTGAAATGTCTAACGAAATATTTAACTAATGTGAGATGTCTGATGCTTTAAACATTTCAAAATTCGCAAAATTGGGACAATGACACGTCTAACGAAATTTGTACTTCTCTTTAGAGTGTTGTTTAATTCGTATATTCGTTTATTTACATTTGTACTTTTTTATTCTCACTTCTCAAATCCACAGAGCGAACAGTTTTCAGCGTGCATGAAGTAATCTTAATATAAATTAATTTAAAACTTACAAACAAACCCTTAATCCGATTCAAACTAAGTTTTTAATTACCCATAATACTTGGTGAAAACCAATTAAATACAAATCTCCCCAACATAAGAGCCTCATCATGTTCTATTGAAAATACTAAAAATGTTAAGCATCTCATTTTCAGTTTGAATCTCTATATCATTTTGATATTTTTTGATGAATCGGCACCAGTGGTGGGCAAATTACTAAGATTTCGTAATCGAGTAAAAGTAGAATTACTTACCGAAAATAGTGATGAAGTAGAAGTAAAATTAGTAGCTTAAATAAGTAATCGATTAAAAGTAAAAATTACTGATATCTTAAAAGTAACAAAGTATAAAGTAGAAATTACTTCTCTGATTAATTATATATTACTTTTTAATGTCTATTTTTATTTACATAGCACAAATTTGCAGCACTGATTCTAGTAATATGATTACAATTTTAACTATTAGTTAATGCATTCGTGATTCACTATAATGCTAAATCGCAGATATTACTGAAGTTTATACATTATGCCAAATTTCGTAGATTCTGGGCCAAAATTCCTGGATTAAAGTACATATGGCAACACTGCTCCATTATTATCAATAATATGGGATTGGATAATAAACAGCCTTGGGACATCCGGAAAAAATAAAATAAAAATATAAAAAAGTAATTATAGCTTTTTTACAAAAGTAATGAAGTAAAAAGTAATTACTATTGATAAATTTTTAATCGATTACAAGTAAAAAGTAGTCGTTCAGAAAAGTAATTAGTTACGAGTAGATTATTGGAAAAACCACTTAGTTACTGTAATCGAATACAAATGCTTCGTTACTTGCCCACCACTGATCGGCACTAGCACTACACTATTGGATACATAAATGTATATGGATAGACCCGCATTCGAAACCTAAACTGTAGAAGTTTAAACCCTACATCCAGACTTTCACAATCCCGCAAATCATTCCGACACACGACAGGCTTGAAGTAAGTGTGTCGGTACAGTGATATCATTCCAAATTTAGTTTCAAAACTCTCGAAGAGTTGTTCAAATTCATCTAAAGTAAGTAAAGTTAAAACTTTAAGACTGAAGACTATTCCAGTTTTGGTATGATCAAGGTTTTCAGCAACGGAAACATCACATTCTTGTCCCTTTTAAAGCTTCTCAGTATGTCGAGGATGACTCACTGTATCGACGCAGTTGGCAGATGCTGGCGTGTCGGAAAGGTTTGTGAAAGTCTAGACTTGCTACAAAAACTGCTCATCAAACGGCTGTTTAAATAAGGCAGTGTCCAGTCTACCCATATACATCCGTGACTGGATAAGAGCACAACCCCTCCCCTGTACTGCATCAAACCAATAAAAGCCCTTGAAATTCATAAATCACGTCTTTTCGGTCAATTTTAACTAATCCCAGTTGTCAGAATTTTGAATATACCCAACCCTCATGCATTCATGCTCTTTCACAGCGTTCTGTCTTTATTAGGTGATGCAATGAACGATACGTTTGTGTTGGATATTTTATACTTATTCTAAGCTTTTTACTTTTAATTTAGTTAAATTTTATTAAGCAGTTTCTTTTATGGTTATAAGCATTTGTGTGTGTGTGTGTGCGTGTGTGTGCGTGCTAGCGCACGGCAACTGGGAGTAAGTAAAGTAGTGTGTATGTGTATGATGAAGTGGGGTAATATTTCTGGGAGGTAACACTTTTGGTACCTCGGAAAATTAAAAAAAATATATATATACTGTATATATATACAAAAAAATAGAAACTCCTTTATTGTCGGAAAAAAGATATGTTGGTCTTGCTTAAGTCAAGTTACACTAGGTTAGGTTATATTAGGCTAGATTAGGTGTGCCTCACCATTTAATGACTTAACAGAAATCACCCTCCGAGCCCTCAGTCACACCTAAAACATTTATCACGCCCTTTTCGGTTAAATGGGACTAAGGTTATGTTATATTAAATTAGGTTTGATTAATTAGTTTTTCTAGTCCGTTTTACTGCTTTATATCGATATTACTGAACTCTGCAGTATATAACCACATTTAGTAGCTGTAACCTTGGGTTGAAACACTGGACATAAATGCAGAACACTTTATAACGAAGAGAGGGAAGAATTCACTGACAAGTTTTCTGTTTAATTTATTTATTTAACTTACGCAGAAGTCATGAAGGGGGAAAGCAAGTGTGAATAAATGTTTTAACATTATATCGCGGAGAAAAACTCGCTAAACCAATTTAAACAAAACATTACATTTTTTTTAAACAAGCGAACGCCGTCACAGCTTCTAATAAATTCAATAACAAGACTCCCTGAGTGGGCATTTAAAATTTAGACCTGCTCTAGCCTCCAAATGTAGCCTACTTTCGGGATTGGTAAATTATTTCCTCGTGACAACAGCCAAATTTTGGTTCATTTGAAATAATCATATTTCCATATTAACATACAGGGTGTCCTGAATGTCTTGTTACTCCTATGTAAATGTTACTCCAGTGTTCTGTAACTATGGTAATGAAAGTATATAGTAGAAAACACTGAGACATTTTATTTTATACAGAATTATACAACATTGTAGTTTATACATAGTTATACGCAAGTTTATCATGTATCCAATGGATCTGTATGCAAACCATCGTTCTCACTGCACAGAATTATTTTACGCCAGGTTCGGTGAGCTATGCTCCTCAGCATTTTAGGTGTTATAAGTTTAAAAGCATCCTTTACGGCTTTCTTTAGTCCGTCATTGGAATGGTAACGTTTTTGAGAAACCTTTTCCTTTATAAATCCCCATAATCCATTGTCACAACTCGAGAGATCTGGGCTTCTCGGAGGCCATTTAATGCAGACCCTCTCCCAATCCATCGATCAGGAAACACCTCATTGAAATATTCACGAACCCTCAATGAATAGTGGGGAGGTGCTCCATCCTATTGGAACCAAACATCATTTAATATTCCGAGATTATACAGAGGTGTAACAAGACTTTCGGGACACCCTGTACAACCGTCACATGTATTCCATATTAATAAATTTCATCTTAGAATTCAACGCATGATGCGTGTGTGGTCACTCGCCTTGCTGAATACCTTGTTAATATGTACCGTATTAACGGAAGTATTATATTGTTTTCAAACTGTACTAAGTGCAATGCTTGAAGAAGTCTGGAAAGTCTAACGTCAGATGAGAATTCATCTAGTGAGGAACGTTTCTGGGAAAATCTCCGTTGCTGCTTCGATCCCAACTTGGATTTCTTTACGCGAGAGATTTATTTATAAAAAACGTGTCCTTCATCCCGCCTTGGAATTATTCGTTAAACTTCAAAACCAACTAATGAAGACACATCATATAAATACATAAGATCTTTTACATAAGTTTTAAAGTTTTATCCTTAATATTCCGAAATGAATGTGGGATCAACCTATAACTCTCCACGCAATCAGAGCAGTCCATTCATACTAGTGGTGGACCGGATGTCAGTTTTTCAACATCTGCGGACGCGGATTTTTAATTTCAATATCTGCGGATGCGGATATTTAGTTAATCTATCAATATAATATAGAATTATGAATATATGACATAATTTTTCAAATTTCGTGATATTACTATTATTGCAGGCAATGCATAAGAATTAAAAATTAATATTAATGTTTTCATTATGATAAAAATAATAACTTTCTCAAGAGTTTCAGCCACAGAAAATTCAATGAAACAAGTTTCATTCAATTTTCTGTGTTACCAGCTATTTATATTTTGAGGTTTATATATTTGTTTGTTCATTAATAATTAATACTTTACATGAAATGTGCATGACTGGGCCTTGTAAATTGCATAATTTATTAGAGGTAATATCTGCATAACATCCGCAGTCAGAAGTGCGGATGCGGATGTTAAAAATGATGCGGATATCCGATCCACCACTAATTCATACTACGAGTATATATTAATACGTAATTCGTAATGAACGCAATAAAATAAAACCAAATTTAAAGAATACTTCAGTCTTTATAAAAGGTTCAAACGAGTGTTATACAGTATCCTTTCACAAGGAATATTACAGAACAGTTTTTTAACGTGCCTTCATTAATTCCAGTCCGAAAACAGAAGAAACGAAGGTATAACGACATTTCGGGCAACCCTGTCAAAAGGAATAATATGACAAAGGCACACCGTGAAAAGGCTTTCGCGCGAAACCAAAAATATAAATGGAATTATTCCGATGATGTTTTAGGGCTGAATACGAGGCTTGTCTCCTCGTCTTAGTGTATTTGAAGGGATTTAGGATCTAGTCATCGAGAAATCGGCAAGAAAACTATGCGTCTCAAACATTTATATAAAAAATTTATAATTTCACAGGGAAAAAAAAAGATTCCAAGGCTTTGCATGTATTTATCGTCTCGTCCGGAATGAAGAAAGAAATCACAAGGCGGAATATGTATCTGTATAGCGCAGATAAGAGATAAGAGGAATTATCAAAAGATTAATAGGTACTGATTAAGGGATGAAGATATTTTAAGAAGATATGGTTCATTTTACGAGTTCCGAAACCGTTATTAAAATTATTTACAAAATATATGAATACTTACACATCCTACTTTGGAATATTGCTTTCTCTCTTCATTTTTTATTAGACTTTTTTAACTCCCAATTAATAATAGGGTCAGGTGAGGTTTTCTCTATATTGCAGTAAGCATATTTAATTATTTCCGAATGTTGATGTACTTTTTATGCATTGAGGCCTTTGGCTATACTAACAGGCGCTTTGTTTTATTTAAATAATAATAGGAGGGTATAACATTCCATTGAAAACTGTTAGTCAGCACGGCGAAATTACCCCATCAGTGAGGGAGGTAATTTCGCCGCCTTCCAATTTTTAAATAAAATACACCAGAAAAACATTTGAGAAATCGTTTATGAGAAGGGATGATTATAATTACATCCAGTAAAGTTTAGGGGGTTACCTAATGAAACGATCATAATGAACTTCACTACTTTGGGGCTAAATACTGAGCAAACTTTCGGTCAGTGGTATCCATCGCAGATTCTGAGATGTAAAGAAGTTGTAGTCTATAGTATGGTAATTATTGGTATTAGCATAATGATAATAATTACTCTCATATTTTATCAATTAGATATTCTTGAAAATCGTACAAAAAATTCTTTCTCCAAAGGCCATTATTTTTTAGGATATGGGTACAAACATAAATTTTTTTACCGCGCGGCGAAATTACCCCTTCTTACCCTATGATTATTTCTATACATTTGGATAAACGATGCATTAGAATTATTCACGGTTTCTTACGCAAATATATGCCTTTTATTATGACATCTCAAGTTCTTACCAGTTTCACTTGCACAACTCCGGAACAAAAAAATAGAATACCGTCTCAAATGCGCTCATAACCTTGGTAATACCTTGAAGTTATACACCTTTATGAGGAATATGAGTATCTGAAACGAAATTATGATAAACAAACACCTTTGTGTGCCAGTTTTGCAAAATAAAATTAAAATATAGCAAAAACTTTAGTAAATAGCGAAAAGTTAATGCATAGTGACAAACCAAAATATTAAAATATCTTGTCAAGTGTTACATAAAAATAGGATAAACTCATTATGTTTTACTGAGTATTGCCAATATATTAAACCTTTATCAAAGACTTTTTAACGCTGTGTCTTAGTATTTAGTTCTGATCCCGTCCTCCAATCGACTTGGCATCGAGTCGACAAGCCTTTTGCATTCTTCTGAAGTTGTCGATTGCCAGGTTGTCATTGAATACCTCTTCAGTTCACTAAGTGTTCCTGGTTTACGCTTTTGGACCTTCTACTTAGCAATATTCCAAAGATTTCCTATGGGATTAAGATCATGAAGCCGCATGTGCTGGAGCCAGGTCGTGTTAAAAATAAATGGTTCGTCTCCACACAGCTGTACTGCAGACGCCAGCATGAAGTATTTCAAGATTTCTTGATAAAGTGACTATTGACAGTTCTATTTACAAATGTGAGTGACCCCACACCATTTGTATTCATGCAACTCCACACTAACACACACGGCGTAAATTTGACCGATCGCTTCAGGCAGCTTTCACGATATATTTTAGAATTTCTTCTCCAAACTCGCGGACCCCTGTCACCAAATGACGCACAAAATTTTGATTGGTCTGAAAAAAGCACGTTTTGCCATTCGTTTGCAGTCCATGGAATAAGGTTCATTTCAAGAATGAGTTGTCTTAAATAATTTAGGCATTTAAAATTATCTTCAAAGAGTAATGTAAATATGTGGAGAATATACAGTATATAATTTTATCAGAATAACTTAAATAACACTGGCCAACAAAATGAAACTTTTTTTTCTCATCACAAACGTGATCACACTTTTCTTAATGCATTTTTCGCGCTGATTCCGAATCTGGTTTTATTTTTTTCTAGCACGTATAGTTATATAGATACACTGGTTTTGATATTTTTAAGTTTTTGATATTGCTATAAGAAAATTTATGGATGTATAGATCACACTTAGGAATGCTAAACAACAAATACATCATATACTTTATTTAATGTACTTATGAATAAAGAATATATACATTATTTTATTAAAAGCACTGTGAGTGTGATTTCCTTTTGTAAATTTGGCCTGGATTGTCACGATACAGCATCCAACAATGGTCCGCCATCATGCTTTCATTCCAATATTCTTGGTAGCGCTTCTCCATCATCTGAATATCTTGATGGAAGCGCTCTCCTTGCTCGTCACTCACTGCACCAAGGTTTTCAGGAAAGAAATCTAAGTGGGAATGCAGGAAGTGAATATTTAACGACATTTGACACTCCATTTCTTTGAAGGCATCAAGGAGGTTCTTGACTCCATCCTTATACGCAGGTGACTTGTTGCTTCCAAGAAAGTTTTCACATATCCATTTGTGAATCCTGACTGCATACCCATAAGCATTCCTATAACTTTTAGATCTTCACAAACATTCCATTGATGACTGTCGTATTTGATTGCCTTAAGTAGTATATCCATATTGTCATATGTCTCTTTTAGATGGACGGAATGGGCAATGGGGATGGATGGCATTATATTACCATTATGCAATAAGCGATAAGTCTCTAACAAGATCATTCAACTGTCCTTGGGTTAACTTTTTAGGCTCTAAATATCTACCTTCAAAAGTGTACTCTGGTTCTGTAGATCGTCCGGAAACGCCAGTTGCACCTTCATCACTTTCCATGTCATCTATGATAGAATCTAGCCTATCACTTTGGGGAATTGTAATGGGCAATGTTTCATCATGTTTTACTGGTCTACGTGCTGAATCCAAGTTTGGATATACAATCTGGTGTTTGTTCTTGGCAGAAAACCCCATTAAGTTCACACTACAAAAATAACAGTCTTCATGATGATCTCTCGGCTCCCTCCATATCATGGGTATGGCAAATGGCATTGAAGCTTTCTTTTTGTTAAGCCAATCACGTAATCCATTTGAACAGCCAGAACAGATTTGATGTGGCGCCCATGGTTTATCTTGGTCACCTAGATGGCAACCAAAGTATAGCTTGTATATTTTCTTAATGTCGGTTGTAATATTTCGTCGCTGTGTTTTAGTTGTGAACTGGCCGCATACGAAACAGAACTTGTCGGGGTCATTCTTACATTGTCGAGGCATGTTGACTGACCTGAGCAAACTATAAATTCAAAAAAATGTACACCAACTTGACACAACAAGTTCTTGGACTGGACTGATCTTTTGACACACAAAACACGGCGTTGTTGCCTGAATCACAATGCTGCTAGACGTAAAAGCTCACACCTGAAATACATAAGATGTATAATTAACTTCAAGCAAAGCTGGGCACTTGCGTTTTTTTTGCGGTACTGCGGTACTGCGGTACTACCGCACTACCAAACCGGTACCGCATAACGCAGTACCGCAAAAAATGCGGTAGCGGTACTGCTGTACTTTCAGCGATCCTTTGCGGTACTGCGTTATGCGGTACCGGTTTGGTAGTGCGGTAGTACCGCAGTACCGCAGTACCGCAAAAAAAACCGCAAGTGCCCAGCTTTGTATAATAATTAAGATAATTGAAATAAATAAGATGAATAAACTAAAAAACACAATAAAATAAACACAATCAAATGTTGAAATATTAGTATTTTGCCTATTTAAAATGGTTAAATCTGTATAGTTATATATATGCCTTCATCTTGAAAACTATACGTGCTAGAAAAAATCTGAATGCAGTTTTGGAATCAGCGTGAAAAATGCTATCCAGCCAACACAAATTTTACTCTGATGAAAAATCTTTGTTGACCAGTGTAATTATATAAATAATAAATTTAAATCCTGGAAATTTAAAGTCTGACCCCAACACTATTTATCTCGGTAATTACTTTTTATTTAATTAATAATTACTTGTATTTATATCGTTTTGCATTGTAGTTTCGATAAATAAATAATTATATTATTTTTTAAAATTATTTTTAGTAGATAAACACACTGGAACTTTCTTATGATTTTCTACAAGCACACTTTTGTAACTACAGCTAGTGTGTATATCACACTTTTGCTAGTTTTTCTTTGGGATTCTTGGTTTATATACTTTGTCTTATCATTGTAATTTGAACCTTAAGTTTCAAACTTCATTTCCGCAGCTGCGAAGATAAGGATTTACATTTCCGAAACGTTTCGCCATCTGGAATAAATCATTACTAGTATAAAGTTTTACTTTTTCTTTTTATGATTATATATATATATATATATATATATAGAGAGAGAGAGAGAGAGAGAGAGAATCATGCATGATCACACGATTTTTCACGATGTAGAAGTTTCCTCACTGGGATTCGATCCCACCACCTCTTAAATAGAAGGTGAGGGCGCTAGCCACTAAACTATGACGGAATAAAAGTTAATACAAAATTATCCATTTCGTCGGTTGTTTAAGTGTATCACAGATTATGTTAACTTTTATCCCGCCGCGGCATAGTGTAGTGGCTGGCGTCGAACCTTCCGTTCAAGAGGTGGTATGTTCAAGTCCTGGTGAGGCAATTTTTGCATATACTGTACTGTATATACAACGGCGTAGCAAGGTGGTAATCAAGGGTTAACTCCAAAAGAGACGACAGATATATCAATTTTATCCAGATTTTTAAAATTATAAAATATACTGTATGTACAAAATCCCTCCCTTGGTCAAATCCTAGCTGCGCTAATTATTATGATATATATATATATATATATATATATATATATATATATATATGAAAATTATTTCACGAAAGTAACACGTGAAAAATATTTATGATGAATAAAACCACGAAGGAAAGGAAACACAAAATGGTGCTCAAGCGCTTTCGTCTAATGACATCCTCAGTGTTCCTGAGGATGTCATTAGACGAAAGCGCTTGAGCACCATTTTGTGTTTCCTTTCCTTCGTGGTTTTATTCATCATATATATATATATATATATATATATATATAATTTTTTTACGTAGGAAGGAGGGGCCAAATACCAGCGCCAGCAAAAATGCCTCACTTCTCCATATAAGAAAGAGAAAGCCAAAATCAAGGTCTCCGATGTTCATGATGCTATTTTGTTTTGAAAAAATTGTGTATTTGTGTGAAATGCATGTATCTGTAGTGAAGAATAGAGGGAGAAGTATATTTTTGAGAGCATGCTGGACTGCTCATGCTGGGATTGCAAAATTGGGGGTTAGTTAATAATATGATTTATGATAGAATTTTTTTAACATAACTGAAAAACATAGGTTAGGTTTAATAGATGGATTATAAAGTTAGGAAATAGGCCTCAGTTGAATTTATACGAGTACGTGATTTTTGGCACGAAGCCAGAGGAACGGTTTCGTCGCGTTCATACATGTAATCTTGTTCAGCCAATTAGGCATAAGTATAGCCGTCACGTGATGTCACACCTTCTATTTCGTCCAATCGTATATTAATAAACAGATTAATTGGCAGAGAATACTAAAACTATATAATTAAGTAATTTAACTATCTGAAATAGGCCAAATAAGTTAAACAATATAAAATAATTAGGAAATTATAAAAACTATTAAAATAATGTACTAATGACTGTTTCTTAAGTTTTAGGGTCAATAAGAAATAAAGCACAGATTATGTGTAAAGCACGAATGGAACAATGAAATCTTTCTTCTCGAAGGAGAGACAGAGCGCACGAAATTTCTGGAAGTGAGTGGCGAAGTGCTTGTCACAGAGGGAGGTTGTAGCAGTCCATCAGAAATTCATTTTTTATTCCTTCCTTGTCACTTTGTTTCCTTCCGGAAATGGGGCTCACTTTTAAGATGAATTTAGGCCAGTAAATTAAATTCTCTCCTAGGGACCCTAGTCCTATTCTTGTCCCGCGCTAGGCCATATTATTCATTTCCTTAGGCCTATTTGAATTCCAATCAAAACCTATTCATCTTTATTAATTGTATAACGTAATTGGAAAATTAATTTAATTTGAAAGAACATAAGATTAAAAGTATAAAAACTTAACGGCGTTTCATAATAACTAAATTTATATTAGTAGTTTAAAGTTAAATTCTGAAATTACGACAAAGATAAACAATGTTAGTTCTTTAGTTCAAGTATAACGTATTAAGTAAATAAATAATGCGAAGAAAGACATCAATGGGCTCATGCTACCACATAAATTGTATCATCCTTAGTGTTACGTGCATGTTTGTCGTCACACACCCATCCGCGACGGAGGGCTGGATCATTTTCATTCAGCGGGGTTACCGAGAAACGACGTCACCTCGGGAGAGAAATCCGAACCTTTCACTCACGGGTAGCTGAGACATAGAAGAGAAGTGGATCCAAGGGGGGGGGGGTCACCATGCGCACGTGACGCCTCCCTGATGGTTTCAAAAACAATTTTTTTTTTACATGTTCTAAGCTACCCAACTGTCTAATACATGTATATTTCCGGTCACCAGGTCACGCTCACCGAATCGTGACCCTAGCTTGGACACCTGTGAAGAACAATATCCTGTTTATTTAACACCAGAGCAGCCATTTTGTATACATGAAAAATGAAACGACAAGCATCGATTTTAGATCGCTTCAACATGTAATTCATATATTTACACAAAAATGCAATAACGCATAATGATAATAGTACCATGTTTTTTGTTTTGTAAATAATTTTAGCGTGTGTATACTTGAATTTTGCCGTTGAGATTGTCAATACTGTTGTATTTTGTATCGTTAATATTATTTGATAAGGATTCCGATTGAGTATATCATGGTATATTTACATGTAATACGTATTTCTATAATAGTGTAAACTGGGGAGGGGGGTTACCCCATTTAATTTGCGATGTTTTACAGCGAATATAGTGTATCAATTTACTTCAAGTTCTCACTGTGTTGGAAAAGGTGGGGGTGGGGGGGTCACGAGCACTGACAAAAGATAGACTATACTGTATATGTAGTAAAACTTGCGCTATTTATTAAGTTATTTTTCACCTTGTAATCAGATTATTGGAAGAAATTATTATATTTGGATTTCATTTTTGTCAGACTTTAAATTTCGATTGGTCACTCGTATTTGTACAAGTAACTAAATATAATGTATATGAATTTATGAAGATCTAATATATCCATTTAATTTGCCATAACAAACACATATCATACTAGGTTGTTAATTATGTTAATTTATGATACAGATATTTTCAATAAATGTTTTCTTCTTCATAATTATAATTTTGTTTAATTCATGAAATTGAATTTGATATGGATATGACAAAGGGAGAATCATCGCAACAGAATCAAAGTTAATTGATATGATGACCTTATATATTATACTTATACATGTATAGGAGGACTCGGTGCTGGTTAAGTATGCGGTCTACCATCTGAGTTCTGGTTAAGTGTGCGGTCTACCATCTGAGTTTTGACAGAATATTTTCGTTAAAACTAACAAAAATATCACGACTTAACCTAACCAATTATCAAGGGCGTACAGTTGATCTATTAGTAAATAGTAAATACTATTCCAGAAAAAAACAGTTATAATTAATAATAGATCAACTGTGCGCCCTTGATAATTGGTTAGGTTAAGTCGTGATATTTTCGTTAGTTTATATTCTGTCAAAACTCAGATGGTAGACCGCATACTTAACCAGCACCGGAGGACTCCTTGTACATTATCAGTTTTACCAGAATATTCTCGTGGGCATAGATTCCTTAGTGCAATGTCGATTAATTTCAAAAAAAGATAAAAGAAATAGAAAGATGAAATGATGGAAAAAAAAATCACCTCAGGATGGCTCTAGAATGTAGGATTTTGCCTCATTTTCCCAAATTTTTCAGGGGGAGCATGCCCCCGAATCCCCATAGCTTTCTTCGCGGCTTCGCCGCTCAGTATCTACGCAGTGGTGACCCCCTCCCAAATAAATTTCTGGATCCGCCCCTACAGAAAAAGATCAGCTAAAGAGGACAGTGACGGGTGAAGCGGGAGTTCCAGCACTCCCTGTCTCCTGCCTAATTTTATCCCCGGAATACTTCCCTGGTAGACTGGTGTCTACCTAGGGAATCTCCTCTTTAATCTCCTTTTAATCTCCTCTTTAAAACCCTTAAAATATAGTCTACTAATCGAAATTATAAAAGGAATAATAATAATAATAATAATAATATAATAATAATTCTGTGAATATTTGAAGGAAGATAAAATTTTAGCTTCCAATTCAAATTTTTTAATTCTAAATTTTAATCAAAATAATTTAAAAATGTGGTATTTTTCTCTTCATGCATATTAAAACCAGAGGTTTTTTTTCTATATTTTCATTTTTATCCTTATTCAAAATTTTTAAATTACGTAGTAGAAAAAATTTAATAGAATTATTATGTTTCAGGATAATATATATATATATATATATATATATATATATATATATACACAGGGTGTCCCATAAGTCCGGCATCATAGGAGAAATTCATATTTTTCTATTTCTACAAACCATAATTCATATTTTTCTCTTTCTACAGGTCATAATGTCTGTGAGCAAGGAAGAACGAATCCAGATAATCCTACTCATAGGAAATCGGAGTCAAAGAGAGGCCGCTGCTGAATTTAACAGACTGCATCCAGACCGCGAGCCAATAACGCAGAGTTGTGTTAGCAGACTTGTTGCAAAGTTTAAGGAAACAGGATCCACAGGAGATAAACCACGCAGTGGACCTTCAAGGTGGTCCACTGACGATGATACAGCGACTGCTATCCTGGCTCATTTTAACAGAAGTCCCAATAAGTCTCTTCGGCGATTGTCCGCCGAGACAGGAGTGTCGAAAAGTAGTATCCATCACATTCTTCAGGCTCACAAATGGCATCCATATAAACTTCAGATCCTACAGAAATTAAGCGAAGATGATGATCCCGACCGGCGGATGGAATTTTGTGAATGGGCTACGGAACAATATGCTCGGGATGCCAATTTCCCGTCCACCATTCTGTTGAGTGACGAGGCTGTTTTTTATGGAAATGGTGAGGTAAATCGACAGAACACCCGCTACTGGTCTCAAAACAACCCTCACTGGTATACCTCTTCAAAGGAACAAGGTGCATCTCGGGTGATGGTATGGTGTGGCATTTGGAAGGATCGCATCATAGGCCCCCTCTTTTTCGATGAACATGTCACTGGAGGCACCTACCTACGTATGCTCAAGGAAGAAGCATTTCCCAGTGTCTTGAACGAAGAAGGGAATTTCCCAACATGGTTCCAGCAAGACGGCGCTCCTGCATATTACAGCACCCAAGTAAGGGAATACCAGTACCAACAATTCACTGGTCATTGGGTAGGACGTCGAGGCCCTGTGGAATGGCCAGCTAGAAGCCCGGATCTCACGCCACTAGATTTCTATCTCTGGGGACACTTGAAAGCGCTGGTACACGCAGAGAAAATTAGGAGTGTTGAACATTTGCGGCAGCGCATTATTGGGCATGTAACACCATTACTCCTGATATCATTCACCGTGTGCTTGGTGACTGGGTATCACGTCTGAATTTGTGTATTGAAAACAATGGTGGACATATTGAGCACGTTCTGTAAATAAAAGCTCTTGTTTTGCCTTTTTTTTAATTATTTTTCCTATGATGCCGGACTTATGGGACACCCTGTATATATAGCGAGGAATAATGATGATGATAGAAAACTGATGATGGAAAATGAAAATTTCCGAAACGTTTGTAAATAAACATGTACCATCTCTTCGTCCTCTTATTCCTCGCTAAGCTACGTTTCCCAAAGAACAAACCCTTCACTGAAATTATATATATATATATCCCCGCAAGGGGGTTCTAAGCGCGTGCTCTTGAGTGCTCTTTGTGCTCGTTTGTACGTGCTTGTTCCTGGAGGTTTCACGTGCGCCCTCCCGGCCCTAGCACCCAAGGATGATGGGGCTCGACCCTGCAGTCCTTGTCATCCTTGGTCTTTTTCCACTTCGACTGTCCCCTCCGCCCTTTCTTTTTCCTCTGTCTTTCCTCTCACTTTTTCTTTGTTTTTCCGCCGAGATATGCCCTTTTAAATAGAGGCGAATCGGTTCTTCCCGAACTTAAAATATATATATATATATATATAATTTAGTGGTGGACCGGATATCCGCATCATTTTTAACATCCGCATCCGCACTTCTGCCTGCGGATGTTATGCGGATATTACCTCTAATAAATTATGCAATTTAAAATTAAATTAGCTTAGAAAGTAGCTTATAAAGCCCAGTCATGCACATTTCATGTAAAGTATTAATTATTAATGAACAAACAAATATATAAACCTGAAAATATAAATACCTGGTAACACAGAAAATTGGATGAAACTTGTTTCATTGAATTTTCTGTGGCTGAAACTCTTCAGAAAGTTATTATTTTTATCATAATGAAAACATTAATATTAATTTTAATTCTTATGCATTGCCTGCCATAATAGTAATATCACGAAATTTGAAAAATTATGTCATATATTCATAATTCTATATTATATCGATAGATTAACTAAATATCCGCATCCGCACTCGCGGATATTGAAA
Source organism: Bathynomus jamesi (assembly GCA_023014485.1). Classification (NCBI taxonomy): domain Eukaryota; kingdom Metazoa; phylum Arthropoda; class Malacostraca; order Isopoda; family Cirolanidae; genus Bathynomus; species Bathynomus jamesi. Next base: position 30,212 of record JAJOZX010001775.1, read on the forward strand.
TTAAAAATCCGCATCCGCAGATGTTGAAAAACACATCCGGTTCACCATATATATATATATATATCAAACGATGTCACAATGTTCGTGGGTTGTTTAACTTTAACCTTCTTTGTAACAGTACAGACAAAGGTCATGTGACGAAGGGGACCTACAGCTTTACTTGGATTTCAAACCACGGGTCGTTAAATTATCTAGACGCAGAGGACGGTCACTCACCCAACAACTCAATAAACAGAAAGTCGCTTAACTTCGCTGATCTACGATATGCGGTGTTGCGGCGTGGCCAGGACGTATCCTCTATATAGCAACCGGCTATAAAAATTATACTTTAGCATTTTAATTTTCGAGTGACGACATACAGAACATTTCACAATATTTTGGTGTATTTTATTTCACGCCAACATCGCGCTAAAATATCTGGGAAACGTCTGTAGGGTACATGAAATCATGCCTTCCACCTACGGCCGCAAATTTTTCGGGCATGTGGTCTTCCAGCAACAAATGTAACGTTTTGGAAATTCATGAATGTTTCATTTATGTTTTATAAACTCTTAGGACTGTTTACTGAACGTCCCATTTCTTGGTGGGATGCTTCTTGAAGTGTTCACTCTCACAATTCTGGGATACGTGCCACTCCCCTACACCCTTTGTGCGGATGTATAGGACAAGAGACTCTAAAACTTGTTGATGTGAAGATGTTTTAACGTGCGTGGGCATTTATGGTATATGCTGAAAAATTTCAACGCTTTTCAAATAAGCTTTAACTTTTAAACTCTTTTAAAATCACTTCTTCACTCTCCCTACATTTTATTGCACTACCGGCGTTTCCCAGATATTTTATCTCGACTTCCGTGCGATAATTTGTTGAAATAAGAGAGAAATCAAAACATGGCGAAATCAAGTGTCTACCACTCGAAAAAGGAAACTCTTTAAAGTAATGTTCATACCCGGTGGTTGCTATACATTTAGAATACTAAAATAGTCGTGAATTAATTAAACGTACATAATGGTTGAAATCTCTCTCTCTCTCTCTCTCTTCTCTCCTCTCTCTCTCTCTCTCGACGCGTTTTCGGTAGGTGGGACCTGTATCAGAGGGATGGTATCCACCTCATTGTTAAGGGTAAAGGTGTGCTAGGCACGCTGCTTGACCGGCACTTATACCGTATGGTGAGGTCAAGCTCGGGGATTGATGATGGGCCCCCACCGGAGAGAGATGATGTTGAGCCACTGGCGGACATACCTTCAACTGAAGGGTGCGTCCATGTACAGGTGGGGACCCTAATATCGAGGCCACTGATTCGGAAAAGGACTTGGGTGTGCTAATTAGCAGCGACCTTAAATTTACCAGTGCGTAGAAGTGGAAAAGAAAGCCCAGAAGTTGTTGGGTTATATTACGAGGCAATTTCGATTTCGGAACAAGGAGATTGTGCTCTCTCTGTACAATTCTCTGGTTCAGCCGCACCTGGAGTATGCTGTGCAGTTCTGGTCGCCCACCCTCACGAAAGATATTGAGAGGCTGGAGCGAGGCATATGGGCCTCAATCATATGGGCATATGGGCTACAATCGACGCTTACGCGCCCTGAATTTGTTTTCGCTGGAAACTCGGAGGCTGCGCGGTCAACTCATCGAGGTTTTCAAGTTCTTCCGCGGGTTCAACAATGTCGAAATACGATTGACTGACAGACAACTGGTCGACAGGACAACTGGTCGACAGGACAACTGGTCGACAGGACCAAAGGATCAAACATGAAAAATAGAAAGTTTGTAGTACTGTATATCATCTTTTTCAATATCGGCTCTCTTTCTGTTAACGAACGAAAATATCACGACTTACCTAACCGATCGTCAAGGGCGGACAGTTGCCCTAACTACCGGTCAATTCATATTTTCCGTAGATTTCGATTAATTTTAAGCAACTGTTATAGATAATTGTGTTTCACTCTACCACTGCACCCTTTGCGCTTTTCACATCTGCATAAATTCTATTTTCTCTTATCTATGAACTAAGTATGCGAATCCTTCATACAGAAGTTTTCAGCACCTCTCTCTGTTTTAACGAATTCCATAATACTGGTATGGGTTTGGGAAATCAAACTCGTGATTTAAAACTACTCCTGATTGAGACTATTCTGGAAAAAGGAAATCTCTCGAAGGGAAAATTTTTCGAACATATTGAAAAACAGAAGTATTTAGACTAATCGGGAAAGAGGAATTCAAAAATGATCTTTATATAATTCTATAATTATTATATACTTATTTTATAATTATATTTTATAATATATAATATATATATTCTATATTATATTTATATTGTCGACCAATTGTCTGTCGGCCAGTTGTCCTTTCGACCAGTTGTCCTGTCGACCAGTTGTCTGTCGGCCAGTTGTCTGTCGGCCAATCGTATTTCGACTAGGGGTTAAAACCGATATTGAAATACCGGTATTAATACCGGTATTGAAGAAGTACAAATAATACCGATACCGATATTATAGGTTTTCGGTATTGACAAAAATTGCTATTGTAAAATTTAGGCAATTTAGTCCTCCGATAAGACTGAAGTGGAAGCAGATTCATTACTGAGTGAATACATGCAAGAAATGGACAAACTAGGAAAAGTGCCATCTAAAAAAAATTCCATTGATTTTGATGTTAATAATGAATTTAAAAGCTTGGAAGTTACTTTACAGAGAAATGAGAATTTAGAGAAGCTGTACAAGGCACTGCTTTCAATTAAACCTACAAGTGCAGAATCAGAAAGAGCCTTTTCTGCTGCAGGCCTATTTCTGACGAAACTGAGATCAAGTCTATCTGAACAATCCCTAGATGCTCTTTGTTTCCTCAAAGCATACTTTCAAAATCAAACTAAGAAATAAATATTTAGATACTAATAATTTCTATCTACCCCAGTAGTTGTATAATAATATGCTAAAAAAAAATTCAAATAATATTTTTATTACAATTTAGTAATTTACTGTATAAACTTTTTCGAATAGAATGCCATCTATTTGGAGTTGGGTCATTAATTTATAGTAAATATGGTGAGTACTGCAAGTCCCTCAGACTTGTGGGAGGGTTGGTAGGGTGGCACCATAATAATCAAAATAAATTATTTTTTTCATAATACCGGTATCAATACCGGGATTAGCATAATTGCCTCCAAATACCGGTATTGAAAATTTTCGGTATTATGCAAGCACTAATTTCGACCATCTGTCTGCAGACAATGGTTGGAAGTTGGATTTGAAACGGTTTAGGACTAGTGTGTGTGGGAATTACTTTACGTATAACATCTGTGACACATCGAATAGGCTACCTTCAGAAGTTGTGAACAGTTCTTCTGTGGATCTGTTCAAGAAAAGGTTAGACCGAATCTTGCACACTATTTGAGGGTGACAGAATTTTTCCCTGGCACCCGTTGCCATTGGTACCTCCTCGGTATGGGCCGCAAGGCCTTTTGAGGTACTACTTTTCCTTGTAACTCCTTGTAACTCTCTTTCTCTCTCTCAGTCTGACAAAAGACGTAATTTTTTTATTTTCCTCTTGTGGCTATGATACCATTTATATACAGTCTGCACCAAAAGTCCAGTCCCATGTGAAGCAGCAACTCCATCTGTAATTGTTCAAACGGCAGACCATATTTACAAAAGTTAATTCTGTCACATAAACCACTCCGGACATAGGATGGCATTTCCGTAGAAACGTTGGCACTCTAGTTTCGAATGTATCATTCAGTGGTGCCAAAGCTCTCCTCAACGAAGCAATGATCTGGCACTGCCTTTTCAAGACAGTGGCAGCGCAGTTCTTCGCAGGTCTGTTTCTCTCTGGCACATTCTGGCACCAACGCGTAACTCCACCTTTTCTTGTGGCTTAAAGTCAACCTTTTCCCCATTTCACTTGAAACAGATGAGGACGATCGACCACTTACTCACCTAACAGACTTTTGTTGCACCATATATATATATATATATATATATATATATATATATATAGTAGACCACAAATAGACAAACAGGTATAAGAAACAAACCAGAATTGTTAGAAATGAAAATAAGTTGGCACCATTAACTTTCCTTCTAAATACCAATAAAAGGTACCTTTAAAAGCATTATGTATATGAGATACGCATTAATTATCCATAACGCATATTAACGCATCCATATTTGGGGCTGGATTTGCACCCTCCTGGGGGCCGAAATAATCTTGTTTATTTGCTTATTTATTTATGAATAATTCGATATCCAAAGAACAATAAACATGAGTTATGCCCCAATTTCGGACCATCCATATATACTTCCCCCTTTAGTCGTCTCCGACTGAGGGAATTTTCCCTTATATATAGGGAAACTTGCAGTCAGATTAGGAGAGAGAAAGAGAGAGAGAGAGAGAGAGAGAGAGAGAGCTGTTTAATTGTGAAATATTTATTAAAAACGCCATGCTGGGTTTGTTTTCGTACTTCGACGACGAAAGATCGAAGAACTTAACTAGTTAGTTTAAGAAGTAAAAAGACATTTTGTCAACGTTTCATGTCAACAAAATATCTCTACATATTTTGTTGATGGGAAACAATAATAACTTAACCAAACCTAACTGAGTCTAACCTTACCCAACTTAATATAACCTTCAAAAACTTGCCGAGAGAATGTTTTGACGACGAGATGGTGTTAACCGTCACTAAACTTACATTAGGGGAATCAGGATTATTATTATTATTATTATTGCAGTATATATCAAAATTTTATTTTTTTCTATACAAGAAGGAGGGGGGAAAGGGCGAATGCCTGCAAAAACGCCCCTCCCATAGAGGAAGAAGAGAGCCAAAATCAAGGTCCAGGGTTTTCGAGATTCCTGGGCAATCTGCGTTTGAAAGATTTGAGGTCATAGACAATGGGAAACGTGGATTTAGGAAAATTGTTCCAGAGTTGACCGGTTGAGTACATGAAAGATTGAAAATACCGATTAGCCCTTGCGTTTGAGAATTGGACAGAAAAGAATGAGAATGTGTAAAAAGTGTGGAACTGCCTATTTGCCTTAAACTGGGAGGCGTGCAGTTAGAGAGTTCAGAAGAGCAGTGTCCGTGATAATAGCGATAGTAAAGAGAGAGTGAGGCAACATTGCGGCGAAGAGAGAGAGATTGAAGACAGTCAGTAAGAGGCGGGGAATTGATGAGACGGAAAGCTTCTGATTCCACCCGGTCAAGTTGAGCTGTGTTGGTCGAGCCACCTCTTACATGAGAAGTGTACTCCATACAGGGGCAGACAAGACCCTTGTACACAGACAGACAGCAAGTAAGTGGGAGTGAAGAAACTGCGGAGCCGGTACACTACACCTAAACGCTTCGTAGCTGTTTTAGAATGAGAGTATATGTGATCTTTCCAGAAAAGATCACGAGAAAAGGAAACGCCAAGAATGTTAAGAGAAGAGGAAGGATTGAGTTGTGCATAGTTGTAGGTAAGGGGATAGTCGTGTGGGAGACTATGACGAGTAGACAGATGAAAGAACTGAGTTTTTGAGACACTGAAAGCCATAAGGTTTTCAGAGGTCAGAAGTCAGGTGTACCATAGCCGTCCCACGCAAAGTATTGAGTGTCTGTTGAGAGGGACGCTTTGTGAAGCGGATAGAGAGAGAAGTGAACAGTGGAATCATCGGCTTTTGATATGTATAGCGCAATAGCAAAGGTTTCACCGAAATCCGAAAGGAAGATGACTAAGAGTCAGAGAGATATGCAAGATCGCTAGTAGAGCCTCTCTTGCGGAATCCATACTGACGATCTGAAAAAGGATTGTAAGAAGAGAGGTGTTTAAGAATCTTCCTATTGAGGATAGATTAAAAAACTTTAGCAAAACAAAAAATCAAAGCGATTGGACAGTTGGAGAGTTGAGAGCGGTCATCATTATTTTAGGATAATTCTTTTGGCTGGATGAAAACTAACTTCCAAGAGGAAGGAAAAGTGCCAGATGAAAGACAAATACGAAAGAGTTTGCCGAGGCAGGGTGTTAACACAGAAGCACAGTTCTTGAGAAGAACAGAACGGACACCATCAAGACCGTACCTTATAGAGTTGAACCCAGCTAGGGCAGAAAGAACATCTTTGGAAGAGATTTTAATTTCAAACATAATTAAGTCAGAGGGAGGAGGAGATGGAAGAACAGCACAAGAATCGTCGAAGTTGGAGATGGAATTGGAGGGGAAAGTTTGAGCGAAGAGTTCAGCTTTATTACGAGAAGAGACGGCAACCGAGCCATCGGAATGAAAAGAAGGAGGGAAAGAAGAAGTAGTCAAGTTGTTGGATAGGTTCTTGGCTAGGTGCCAGAAAGAGCGAGAAGAATTAGAATTTTATAGGTTTTCATATTTTTGTCTGATTAAGGAATTTTTGGCGAGTCGAAGAACAGATTTTGCACGATTCCGGGCAGAAATATAAACTGAGTGAAAGTCAGGAGTTGGATGGCGACAGTACCTTGTGAAAACCTCCTATCTGTTGCGGATAGCATTAAAACAAGTTAAACCAAGGTTTGTTTTGTATTAGTAGTAGGAATAGAATATGGAATGTACGCCTTCATGCTCAAGAGCGCCCGTGATGCGCTCAGCACAATCGGAGGGTCTCCGGCCACGGAAGCAGTAATCATTCCATGCGAAATCAGAGAAGTAGTGCGTAAGGGCCTCCCAATCCACTTAAATGCGATAGTTTTGATAACCTAACCTAACCTATATAAAGGTATAGTCAGTATTCAAAGGTTTGAACACTTTGTCAATTATAAAAATAGTAATTACTTGAAGAAGAAATTAAAAATGGTATATTTAATATAATAATAAATTTCTAATTTTTTCCATCCTAAAAATAGTTGTAGTAAACAATTAATGGATAACTTTGTTATAATGTCTCTCAAACATTGACATTTTCCAGTATCTGCTATCGAAAGTTCTTAACCCCATATATATATATATATATATATATATATATATATATATATATATATATATATATATAATAAAAATGTAGCGGAAGGACATCATTAATGTCTATATTACTTCCCGTAAATAATATTTTATACCAATTACAGTAATTTTAGTTAATTGGTATCTTTCGTATATATATATATATATATATATATATATATATATATATATATACACATACAAAAGAAAAAATGAGAGAGAGAGAGAGTTCATTAATAACACTGTTTGACTTTTAGAATTATTTACAAAAATCTTATTATTGGTTTTCGATTCAACAAATAAAATTTGGACAAATTATTTTGATAATTTGAAAGCAAAATAAAAATTGTTTTTTCTTAATTTTGCACGAGAAGAAAAAGTCAATTACTTTTATGTATATAAATATAGGAAAAGGTATATTGTCAACACGAGTGTACGAGTATATATACAGGGTGGAGTGAAATGAACGTCTCTTATTTAAAACACTGTCATTTCGCTCGCATTTATTTCAGTGATGAAATTTATACAATTAATAATAAAAATGTTTAAGATTATTCACTAAACATTTTAGGTTGATATCACGGATGGAAGTAGAATAGTAAAAATTGCAGTTTAGCGTTTGAAAATTTAAAAAAAAAATTTCTAATAAAGGAATTTGGAACTCCGACGCGCGTGTGCGTCACGTTTAGGATTACACTGTAATATCTCTAACAGTATTAACTTTATTCGCATTTTAACGGAAAAGGTATTGGATGTAACCTTCATTTTTAGCTAATCAGAACGTGGACAGTCTACAGTGTAATGGAAAGGGTGGAAATGGTGCCACAATCATGCAGCATATCTCATTTTAATATGCATTTGGATATAAAAATATGATACTCAAAAGAGAGATCCCAAATCTTCCTGGGAATGTTGATACAAACAGTCATTACTTACTTGTATAATATACAGTATACATAAATGTGGCAGCAATATATATATAATGTATTGTGTATATAATCTCAGAATCTTGAGATATTATTTATTTGTGTCCTGCAATGATCCCTCAGAGATGTTCGAAACCGTTGTCAAATTCATCATGATTTTTTATGCATTTTGGTGGTTACGGATCAAGTCACATCCCTTTGCTACAATAAGGCACAAAATTTTCACTTCCTTGTCAATTTGCTAAAAGACACCAAATTCAAATAAAATATGTCATGAAACCTGTTTCTAAGAAATAGATTCTGTGCTCACCCTGAAAGCATATTGTTTGCTGTAATTGCTAATGAAGAACAGTGTTTGAAAAAGTTTGTCTTTAAAGAGATTTTGTTTGCCAGAAAGCTTGAACCACCCTTGAGGCTTTTTCAGTTATCAGTTATCACAATCACTCAATTTCGATGCCAAGCATTACACTAAACTAATAGAATGGAAAAAAAGAGGAACAAAATGTCTCTTCACCTCCTCTGTTCAGAGACTTCACTGATGACCTGATCAAAAGTATAGAACTGTTAAATTTCCTATATCATTCTGAAGCTGTGGGACGTGGGGTGAACGTTGTTATAGTCGCTGTTACTGAAGTTTATGGCCATAATATATGTCATCGCTCAATACTTCAGAAATGTAAGGGAAGAAAGAAAATGCCGCTATTTTATACAAAAGCTGATTTTCTATTGTAACAGTTCAGCTGTACAAAAAAACAAAAAATCTCACAAATATACACCTCAAAATATAAAGATAGCGTTACTATGAGTAAAAGAAGAAATAAATGTTTCTATAAATAAACGGATGTGTTTTACTACACCGACATGTTTTATGTGTTTTATTACACCAATATTCGTTCTACGTAAAGACTCTAAAGAATATTCACAAGCCATCAATTCTACCGAGGCGATACTATACACAAACGGAACTAACAGTTTCTTGAAGCATTTCCTGAGGGATTTGGAAGCTCGCTTTTGGATATCATATCATGTTTATATACTCAAAATGGAACAAAATGAGCTATGATGCACAACTGTGGCAACATTTTCATGTACTTCATTACACCCTGGAAGCCAGGAAAACTGGAAGCCTCGTTTCTATTGAAGAAAGGTGGTCTAGATAAGCTCCTCTGAGATTTGCTGCCAACATACTTCAGTGCGTGGCTGGAACTCCTGCTGTGCGTTGAACGGACACTTATGTACATTTAAAGCATTTCAAAGGACGTAAACGACTATATCCCACTGGTGATTTAATTTTCATATAGGACAGAACCACTTGAATTATGCAACTGTAATGCAGCAGTATCTCTCTGAAAATGTTCCTCAGTTTAGCAGAAGTAATGAATGGACTTCACATTCACCAGACCTCAATTCTTCAGACTATAAATGCAAAAAACCACTTTTTTCTACGTGAAGGTCAAAATATGAAAATAAAAACCCACTCTAATAGACAGAGTTTATTCACAACTGTCTATTAGAGTGGGCTTTTATTTTCTCTTCAGACTATTTTGGGTGGAACACGCTACAAGAAAAAGCCTTTGCAAACCACCATACACCGTTGAGGAGAGAGAGAGGAGAAAATTTAGCCAGGAATTAACATAAAAACTAGCAGGAACATCGGTTAATAATTCATTTATCTACTGTACGAAGATCCTTAGTCTTTAAAGTAGTCTTTAAAGAACGAGTGATTATCAAGAAACCTTCCCTAAGTGAAGTTAATGAGGGAAATAAGTTAATAAACGCCAACGAACATAAAGAATAGACACAAGAGCAATGAACACAAGTTATTTGGACGATAAATCTAAATTTAAAATCTTTGGGGTTTAAATGTCGTTAGTGTGTCAGGAAAAGAGCCACAGAAGAGTCGAAAGGTATGTGCTTACAACCAACTATGAAGCCCGTGGGTAGGGAGCAGGGCTGTTAAAATGCCGAAATTTTCAATACCGGTATTGATACCGATTATTTTGCCAATACCGGTATTGATACCGATTATTTTGCCAATACCGGTATTGATACCGGTTTTATATTAAAATATTTTTATTTTTAAATCACCAATTTAATAGTGAAAAAAAGTTAAAAATTCATCTTTCACTTGAGTGCCCATAGCCATAAGAATGTATATATGTCTTCTTATACCAGCTAGCCTGTCGACCGACGTTGACTTTAGTCAGTTTAGTGGCTTAAAGCACCCGAACTCGAATCCAAGTCCTTCAAAATGTAAGCCTTGTGTTTTATTTAACCACTATGCCATTTAATATATGCCACAAATATTAAGTCTTGAAAAGATCCTATAGCTAAGGATATCTAATATAGCTATAATATTATTGAATTATTAACAATCAACGAACATTATAAAAGGAAAAAAATAGTCAAAATAAAAGAAAAATCCTTTAATGAAAAGTAAATTTACTATTAAAAATTATCATTCATTTTTCATTTTGAAAAATAGACTTAAAGAAACAAAGACTATCCAGTGAATTCTCAGAAAGACTTGATCTCAATTTTGTGAGGTATAACCCTGCAGCCGAAAACGCTCTTTCGGATTCTACACTCGCAGGTCTAATGGAAAGTAATGCATAATAGAGCTTATCTAAATTTTCTGTTCTTTTCGAAGACACTTCAAAACTCTTAAATTCTGTGTTGGGATCAAAGGTGGAAGGTTTGCTTCTCAATGGGATCTTTTTTAATTTCTCCATTTCTTGCATATATTCAGCGAGCATTGGATCATCAATTTTATCCTTGTTCTCAACTTCAATTTCAGTTGGATTTTCAGGGCAGCAAGATGCTTCTTCGTTTTCACCGTGTTTCTCGTATTCAACTAATTGTTCTTCATCTTCAGGGAAAAGTCTTTTAAATATTCCCTCTGCAGTTCTCTTGAGCACTATTTTAGATGATAATGATACATTAAAATATTTTTTTTATTCTGAGGATTTCGAATATTTGTGTCTTTTTACGAAAAAAACAAACTCCTAAGCTCATATTTTTTAAATGCAATTCATATTTCGCCTAAAACAACTATTAAAAAAAAATAAAAAATATACTTCCAATACCGGTATTGACATCCACGGTATCGGTATTGTCTCTTTTTTCTAATACCGGTAGAATACCGGTATTTTAATACCGGGATTCGGCCCTAGTAGGGAGCATTCAGGATTGGGGCTGCATCCCGTCAAATGTAGTGGAAGATCTGGTGAGAATCGATGGAAGAGTGCGTGCAGTAATTAATGTAAAGCAGATGTTAATATCTTACGTTTTTCCCTCTGGAAGACGATTAATAGGAGATAGGTTAATTTTCTACCATGATAATGATCTTAACTGAACGTACACGTACAGCCATATGTAGTCAAAATATACTTACAACTCAGAAAGGAAAGTGAAGTGATGGACAGGATCAATCCAATAGTACAAACAAACAAACAGACATCTTCATGTTTGGAATAATAGTTCAAAGAACTATTTACGAAACTCGCATGAAAGACTGTCATGACGCATTCAAGTATTTTTGAAGGGAAAGGTCACACGAAATATTAAATAACATATAACCATATTTTGACGTAAAATTATGTATTTTATATCAAATTATGTATTTTATGTATCATGTATTTTATTGTGAAAAATAATGCGCCTCGGTGGTGTAGTGGTTAGCATCGCTGGCTACGAATCCACTGGCCCCGAGTTCGAAAACCGGTGACGGTAGGTAGCGCACAGCAAAACCCAGCTGTTCATCCTTCCGCATAATAAAAATTGGTTGGTAGATAAATGGGTACCCTGGGTAGCTTAGTGGTTAAGACTAGGGACCGACCGAAAGTACTTCGTCACTTTCGGAACCGAAACCGAAAGTTGGCTCGACTTTCGGCCGAAACCGAACCCGAAAGTAGAGTACTTTATATGAAAGTATCGTAATATAAAATGGAATACTTACACTTTATATGTAATGTAATTCAATCGCTTTATTATTCCTTTTCACGTGAAACGTAGCACATAATTAAAGAAAACTCAAAAAACATTCCAAAAATACTAATGTTCATTAATGCAAATTAATAAGAAAACTAAGACATTTCAATTCATTCAATATTCAAAGTTCAAATATTTCAAGTTTTTTGAAAGGAGGATGACATCTTCAGCGTTTACTGGGGTCAAATTCGCCCGTTTGGTGTTGATGACATTGCCCGCAGTAGAAAAGAGTCGCTCTGATTCCGCTGAACCCGAAGGGCAGTTCGGTCAAGTTTACTTTCGGTTTCGGGCCTGAAACCGAAAGTCTACTTTCGGGCCGAAACCGAAACCGAACTTCGGTCGGTCCTACTTAAGATGCTGGGCTGCTGCTGATCGGGAAGTCGTGAGATCGAGTCCGGTTTTTGACCGCGCGTGATGGGGCGTGGTTCGGATTCCACGTTAAACTGTAGGTTCTAAGGTGAAGTGAAAAGCTTGACCTTCGTCAGAATGAACAATTCGGGCGGAAGCAAAACCAAGGTTAACCAAGATATTATTTTCTTCCTTTCAAAGCGTACTTTGTATTACAAATTTCGAAACCCTATTAACTCAAAATAAATATAAAAGAGGAAGCCTGAAAACTTTTGCACAGTATATATACACGTATACAGAGTATATATATATATATATAATATATATATATATATACACGGTGAGGCGAGAAATTTCACCTTCGTCAGAATAAACAATTCAGTCAGAAACAAAACTATAACTTTATCCACGTTATTTACGTATGAGATTAGGTTTAAATTCATTGTATAATTACGAGAAAAAACCTATCGTAGAAGAAGCCTCGTAGAAGCCTACCATAAATTTGGTGGAAGGCGCCTCTACACACTGATTATAATATTTCTTACTAGTCGGCGTACTAATTTCTAATGGCTTTAAAATTCATTATAGGATCTGAAACAATATTTTGTGGCCCATTTGAATTATTCTCTTTCAGATTAACTTTTTGATTCTTCTTTTTTAGTCTAAATTTATTGTTTATTGGAATTAGAACCTCTCCCTTCTCTTTCATTATATAAATGGATTCAGATGTTATAGATAAAAAAGTTGTTTTAATAGTTTATATATAAGATTTACGTTTTTTTTTCTGATAGAAAATATCTCATTACGTTACGATAGTTAAAATTTTTCCTTCTTCTTCATCAGGTTATATACGCTCGTGAGTCTTCATAAAAAGTTTTTGCATTTGGGCGAGCGAAGATGTTATCCGAGTTTAATATATATATATATATATATATATATATATATATTAAATAACAAAATATTATTTAATATGAGAATAAGACATTTTGAGCAGTGGCATGAACTCCATTTGGGGCGAATTTCATATTCAGATTTGATTAAAATCTTAAAAACTAATAATAGAAAGAGAAATAGGAAGGATAAAGTGTTTCATTAAAAGGCAACTTATAATTCGGGACTTCAGAACTTAATATTCATTTGACAAAGAACTAAGGAGCTTAATGAATTTTTACTTCATTGTTGCTATATTATTTTCACTCTCTCTCTCTCTCTCTCTCTCTCTTTTCTCTTTTCTTTGCATCATTCATTCATTTCACGGGTTTAATTGTGAAATTCATCCCATATATATATATATATATATTATATTATATATATTATATATATATGAAAAATTATTTCACGAAAGTGACACGTGAAAAGTATTTATGATGAATAAAACCACGAAGGAAAAAAGAAACACAAAGGGGTGCTCAAGCGCTTTCGTCTAATGACATCCTCAGGAACACTGGAGTGAAAGGACAGATCAAGGCAATATATAGGTTACAAAAATAAACATACATACATACATATTCATATATATACATATATATATATATATATATATATACATATATACATATATATAGTAAGCATAGAAAAAATTGTGGGAGGAGCCAACATTTATATGGTCACAAAAGCATAAAGAAATAAAAATAAATATAAATATAAATTGAGAAAAAATTAATTACAAAATAGTGCCTTAGTGATATATATGTCACAGCCTAAATAATCATAAAGAAATAAACAGGCAAATAAAAAAACCACAAATATATATATATACATACATATATATATATATATATATAATATATATATAATATATATATAAAGACACTTTTAGCACTTTGGCCGACCTTCAATATAAATAAAAATGGCTTGTTTATGGAACAGGTCACAAAAGAATAAAGAAATAAAAATAAAAATAAATATTGTAAGTGGAGTCTACCAATTCAATCTCAAAAGGGAAGTTTTACAATCAATTTAATAGATGATGCCAAATTGATATATATGTCACAAAAAAATAAAGAAATAAACAAAAAAAAACAAATTAATTATTAAAAAAAATAATAAAAAAAAAAAAAATAATAATAATAAATTGAAAGATAAATTTTAAGAGAGGCACACCAATTTATAAGGGAAAAATTACCACATATGCATATTATAGTCACAAACGAATAAAAAAAGTACAAGTAAATATAAATGGAAAACAAAATGATGCCTAGATGATATATAAAGAACAATAAAATATATATACAACATATATACGGTATATATACGAAATATAAACGCAATATATACAGAATATATATATATATATATGCATAAGGGAAAAAAATTACCAAATTTGTTTTTATAATTATTGTCTGAAAAAACGGTAGGTCGCAAAAGAATAAAGAAATAAAAATAAATATAAATTGAAAAAATTACAAATAATACACGTACACATGTATACCCGCATAACCAAATATATATACATATACACACATATATACAAACACACACAACACACACACATATATATATATATATATATATATACAAGCTTGACAATCGCGAAATGGGAAATCATCGCGCAGAACCTTTGTGAGGTTGTAAGGTAAGGTAAGGTACATACACATATATATAATATATATATATATATACATTTAACTACATACATACATACATACATATACACACATACATACATACATATACAAACATATACATACAAACACAATTAACTGCAATGACCACACACATACTCACATACACATACATACATACACAAACACGCATACAGCAAAAAATTGAAAAATAAAATTGTAAGAAAAACAAAAGACAAAAACAAATTTTTTACCAAAGATTTAACAACCTGCCCTTTTTGTTTAAATCCATTCTGAAGGAATTCAGAGCAACGGGATCGAGTTGAAACAGACCTTTACTCATGTTAAGGTTATTTGTAAGTTGAATTATAGCCGACTCAAGAATATTTCTATTAACAATGTTGTTAGAGTGAAACAAAACTGAAACATTATTCCAATCAATACAATGGGATAACTCTGACAAATGGACAAAAAGGGCACTGGACAACTGTCCCGTTCTAACGGAATATTGATGCTGTTTTACACGCGTTTGCAAATCCTTTCCCGTCTGACCTATGTAAAAGGAATCACATTGCTTACACCCAATTTTATAGATAATGCCTAAATTATTGGTAGGGCTATTTTTTACTATGATGTTTTTCACAATATTGTTATATGAAAAAACTACACTGATATCCAAAGTTTAAGTACATTAGCAATGCCTAAGAAGCCCGGGAAAAATGGAAGTACTAAAATATTCTTTGACAAGGTGCGAGTGTTATTATTCACACGATAGAAGGTTCGTTTAGCCTTATTAAGATAAGATTCCATGAACGCAGATGGGTAACAAACTCACTTCCAATACCGTTGATATTTTCCAATTCGGCATCGATGTATTCCGGACTGGCGATCCTAAGAGCGCGGAGAAACATTGAGGAAAATATGGCCTTTTTAATAGGGGTGTCATGTCCAGAGTAAAAGTGTACGTAGGACAAATTGTTTGTTTTTTTCCGATAGATACTAAACTTAAAACCCGGGCTATCCCTATGAACACGCACATCCAAAAACGGGATTGAGTTGTCTTGTTCCACTTCTAAAGTAAATTTAATGGAGGGGACTTGGTCATTTAACTGAAGGAGGAAGTCATCCAGGTCACGATTCATGGGCCAGATACACAAAATATCGTCGACGTACCGCAACCAAGGGATGCCAACCCCCAGGATTCTCGGAATGTAAGTAATTTCAAAAAACTCCATATAAATATTGGAGAGAAGGGGCGACAAAGGGTTGCCCATGGCCATCCCAAAAACTTGTTGATAATGCTCGCCATTGAAAGTGAATTTACAATCCTTGATACAAAGCTTAATAAGCTCCAAAACAGTGTGTGCAGGTAATGGTAAATCATAATTATGTAATTCTCTGGCGAGAAAGTCAAGCATATCATCAATCGGCACTTTTGTGAACAATGAACAAACGTCGAAACTGATCAATCTATCGTTGGTATTAATGCGAACATTATTCAATTTTTCATATATATCAATTTGGCATCATCTATTAAATTGATTGTAAAACTTCCCTTTTGAGCTTGAATTGGTAGACTCCACTTACAATATTTATTTTTATTTTTATTTCTTTATTCTTTTGTGACCTGTTCCATAAACAAGCCATTTTAATTTATATTGAAGGTCGGCCAAAGTGCTAAAAGTGTCTTATATATATATATATATATATATATATATATATATATATATATATATATATATATATATATATATATATATATATATATATGTATGTATATATATATATTTGTGGTTTTTTATTTGCCTGTTTATTTCTTTATGATTATTTAGGCTGTGACACATATATCACTAAGGCACTATTTTGTAATTAATTTTTCTCAATTTAATTTATATTTATTTTTATTTCTTTATGCTTTTGTGACCATATAAATGTTGGCTCCTCCCACAATTTTTTCTATGCTTACTATATATATGTATATATGTGTATATATATATATATATATATGTATATATATATGAATATGTATGTATGTATGTTTATTTTTGTAACCTATATATTGCCTTGATCTGTCCTTTCACTCCAGTGTTCCTGAGTTTGTCATTAGACGAAAGCGCTTGAGCACCCCTTTGTGTTTCTTTTTTCCTTCGTGGTTTTATTCATCATATATATATATATATATATATATATATATATATATACAGGGCTATTTAAAAACATTCATCCGATTTCAACTGAGAATACTTCCGTACCTATCAACCGGGCATCAACTGGGCATACACCTCATGAAAGAGGAAATCTCCGAGTTTTAAATGATCACCGCGAGAGGGCTCAAAAGTCACGCCGTGGCCTAGCCTAGCAACAAACAGTCAGTGTGAAAATGGCGTCCGCACAGCAGAAGGCGTTTTGTGTGTTGCAGTTTTCGAGCCCCCTAGGTCGCCGGATCTTACACCGTGCGACTTCTTCCTTTGAGGGTACGTTAAGGATACTGTTTACGTGCCACCGTTGCCCACATCTTTGGATGAGCTCCGAACTCGCATTGTTACTGCCGTAGAGTCAGTGACAACGGACATGCTGGAGCGAGTATGGGAGGAATTCGACTATCGTGTCGACGTTGCTCGTGTAACTAGGGGAAGTCACATAGAGCATTTATGAGGTGAGAGACAAAATTTGGACAGTTTTTCTTTTGGTTGATGTATCACAAATCACTCTGTATTTGTAACATTAAAAAATATTCTCATTTCAAATCGGGTGAATCAGTTTGAATAGCCCTGTATATATATATAATATTTTCTTTTAATAAATATAAGTGTACATTCTAATTAAAATTCGATATTTAATTACCTTTGAAATGATGACTTAAAATATGAAATAATAACTATTTGGCATTTCAAACAATTGTGACAATTTTGGAAACGTCACT
The DNA here is from genome assembly GCA_023014485.1 of Bathynomus jamesi. Lineage (NCBI taxonomy): Eukaryota > Metazoa > Arthropoda > Malacostraca > Isopoda > Cirolanidae > Bathynomus > Bathynomus jamesi. Next base: position 47,897 of record JAJOZX010001775.1, read on the forward strand.
TGATAAATCATTCATTTAATTTCCACCTCTTAAATTTTTCAAGTGAGCAACTGTGAGAAATTCGACTTTTCCGACATATAATTTCAGTTTGATCATCCACATGTACGCATGCGCAAAGCATTATAAATAAGTATAGGCTGATTCTAATTAAGGACAGTATTACTATGCCAGCTTATTACCTTTACTGAAAAATTGGGGCTGAAGTATGGCCTACGTCCAGTGCTGTCCAAGGCATAATATGCTTGAGCTCGGCTCGCCGAGCTTACTGGGGACCCCAAATTTTCAAATACTTTCGACAGTTTACAACCAAAATCTTCATCCTCAAATAACTCACTGCATAAATATTTATAAATTCCATCGAATAAAAACGCTAATTTACGTTTTAAAAGGAATCAACAGCAACGTGCATCGAACATTCTGGAAAAGATGATGCAATATTATGTAACGTTAATGGAAAGAAACGTTTATGAATGGACAATTACGGAGGAAAGTTCGTCGACGTCGTTATATGCCTATGTATGTAAATGTCGAAAGCTCATTGGTGAAAGACTTAGAGCCATATGATTGGGTGAAAATAATACACTTTGTCACTGAGCCCAACACATTCATTTTTATGTATTATATGTGAAATAATATATAAATTGGTAGTGTTCTTCCAATAATTATTTTATTGAGTACAGAAAGTGCATATGTGAGTGTTATATATATATATATATATATATATATATATATATATATGATGAATAAAACCACGAAGGATGTCATTAGACGAAAGCGCTTGAGCACCACTCTGTGTTTCCTTTCTTCGTGGTTTTATTCATCATAAATATTTTTCATGTGTTACTTTCGTGAAGTAATTTTCATATATATATATATATATATATATATATATATATATATATATATATAATGACTACAAACAGATACAAATATTGAAAAGTGTCGTATCGTTTTTTCGCCGACAACACAAAAGATATGCAGAGAAACGGCAAATGAAGGCGACAGAAAAAATACAGAATGTCACTGATACACTATTCAGATAGGCGGAAGACAACAATATGAAACTCAACGAAGAAAAATTCCGTCTCATAAGATATGGTAACAAGAAGGCGCTACAAGATAAGGTAAAAAACACTACAAGACAAACAGCTAACACGAAACCCACAAGTCAGGGATCTTGGAGTAATAATGTCATCGGATGCACAATTCAGGAAACATTATAACTTTAAAATTATAAAAGCTAGAAAAATAATAGAAATTATCTCGAGGAGCACACACAGCAGAAAAACAAACATCAAGCTAAGATTAATGAAGAATTTAGCACTACCAACAATTGAGTATTGTTCAGTATTCACAAGCCCATACAGAAGATGAGACATTGCAAAGATAGAAGCCATACAAAAGACTTTTACGTGTGAGATAGACAGTGGTGTAGTGCTAAATAAAGAAGTGAGGGAACGCATTTTGAAAGTGTTACTCAGATGCGGGGGGGACAATGGCGAGCCCATACAGCTGGGGGTCCGGGGGCACTGTAAGCCCCCCGGGAAATCTTTTGAAATCTGACCAATTTCAGGGATATTTTGAGGTCATATGCACTGGATATTAGGATATATTCCAAGGTTGAAGATGCAGTATTTCCAGTGTCATTAGATATACGACATCCAGTACGATCAATAAAAATAGCTAATAACTGGAATGATTAACTAAAAAAAAATTAACAACTGGTACGCCGTGGTGACTGTTTCATCAGATCTTTATAGGCTAGCATTGCCTCAGTCGAAGCTAAAAGAAATGAAACAGTTAATGATTCTTTCTCATATTTCTTCTAGGGGTGGGAATTAAAATTTCATGACGTTAGAGATTTGTAAGTTCGGATTTATTTGAAATAGTGAGGGAACGCCGTTCCGTCTACCAAAAAAAGTAAGGGAACGCCGTTCCCACGCGTTCCCACAGCACTACACCACTGGAGATAGATGAAACGAAAGATGAAGACTACTGGTCACGACTACAATCCTTGAAACTACTCCTTAGTAAGAAGACGTGAGCGATAGACAATAATGCACATAGGGAAAATACTGAGGAATGTCCCAAACCTTAGAAATACAATGAAAACGAATTAGAATGAGAGAAGATGTAGATTCTGTACTGTCCCAGCTGCGATGGATCAGGAGGCTATGAAAACAAGAATGGAAAATACCATCAGAATACGAGGCCCAAAACGTGCTGCCGAAGGAACTTGTTGGGATTGTAAAAATGGGAGTTAATAATGAATATAGAAAGAATGCCAGCTCATAATGTACAAATATAATTTAGGTTTAATAGATAGATTAAAAAAAGTAGGAAATAGGTCTCTTGTGAATTTGGACGAGAATGCATGATACGAGCCACGAAGCAAGAACAACAGGTTTCGTTTGGTTCATTCTCGTATTCACGTTCAACCAATCAGGCGTAGGGTTATTATCACGTGATCCCCTCCTTTAGTCTTGTTCAATCAGGTTCTTCAAGACAGGCTGGTTTTTAAATAGTATCAGAATAATATAAGTTAGCAATTAAATATCACAAAATACGCCAATAAAGTTAGTTAACAAATACAGAATAATTAGGAAATTATAAAAAAATATCAACATTATGTATTAATTATTGTCTTTTAAGTTTTAGGTTCGTCAATAATAACAGGACAGATATCATGCCAAGCGAGAATGGAACCATGAAATCTGATCAAAGAAAAAGGCAACGCAACACAGAGTGACAGACAGGGAGAGTCGGACAGAGTCGTTAGAAGCAGTTTGTGCATCTTAAGATCGTTTTGCCTTCCCTTATTATCTTAAGATCGTTTTGCCTTCCCTTATTAATTTGGGTACTTTTGCATTATCCTCCCAACACTAATTTTTTTTTATAATGGAAGGAAATACGAGTTCTCGAAAATGCATCGTAAATTAGAAGGGTTCACAAATTCTGAAATAAAAAAAGGAAAATGATATAAGTGTTGGGAGCAAAATATTCTGAAATTACGTCATTAGTTATATGAATAAATATTCTTAACCTAACCTAACCTAACTTGAAGCCGGCTAACTACGGCTAACGCCTGCGGCGGGCTGTTTTTACCGTAACCTAACCTAACCTAATACCAACACTAATTTTTTTTATAATGGAAGGAAAATAAAGTACCATAACCAAAACCAAACCAAGATTATATAAAAAAATTAGTGTTGGGAGGATAATGCAAAAGAACCTTAATTTGTTTTCAATTTTTTAATCAGAGTTCATAAAAAAAAAATTAACTTATTTTTGACAGAAATTTTCTGTCCGCGTCCCTAGGCTTTTATTTGTCACGCGCGAGACTACATCGTTTTTAAAGGCCTGGATTTTTCGGTCAAGGTCTAACCTTTTATCTTGAATCGTATAACGTAAATGTAAAGTTAAAGTAATCTGTGAACATAAGATTAAAAGCAGGGATGGGAAACTGATAAATTTTTAAGTCCAGTTTTCGATTTCAGTTTAAATATGCAAAAATATCGATTTCAGTTTCGATTTAAGTTTTTAATGTTTTTTTCGACTTGAGTTTATTTTTCGATTCAAGTTTTATATTTTCTGTTCGATTCAATTTAAATTTCGATTCCAGTTTTTTTTCAGATTTCTTTAAGAATTTCTTTGTACTATTTATATTATTTTTCTTGGGGTACCCTATTGACAAATTCAGATTTAATTTTATATTTGTTTGCATTCGATTTCTGTTTTTCAAAGAGAGAATTTGCTTTAGTAACTATCTTTACTTTTGTATGATTAAACATGTAAACATCTATAGCCAACTGAATCAGCACGAAACACTTTTTTTTTTTTACTTATTCGCTTCATTTCTTTCACATAAAGTTTTATTTCACAAAAACTTTCAATTCGAAATGTTTTATTAATTCGTGCATTTTTTTAAATTTTAAAGCACACGACATGTATAAAATATATAAATAATAGTATTAGAAAGGGGAATAAAACAATTAAATGCACCTCTGTTTATTATATACAAAATACAAATACCTTGTAAACTCATATGTTAAAATTAGAGCGAACAATTAAAATACTGTCAATGTTTTCGGGCAACAAATTTTCTTTGAGGACTTAAAATCAATCTAAAAAGAGAAAAAAGCCGTTCCACACTGACTTGTGTCATTAGAATAGCATGCACAACTACAGACAATTTGTACAGCTCCTCATGCTTTTCTTCATTGCGTTCCACCACGCAATTAGGCTACTGTCTGCACATCCATCGCTTTCGTAACCGTGCGTGAGGTCTCCCCTCACTTTTACCACGCATCCCCTTTTTCATTTCCATAACTTTCGTCTCACTGCCAGTGCCATCTCTTCCTTTTTGCTCGTAATTGTGTAGGTGTGTGCGTGTGTACTTATGTGTACACGTGTCTATTCGACTTCCCTGCCAATATAATGTTATAATATTTCAGACGAACAAAGACCCTAGGATCCACTCATGGCTGGTCTACCTAACCTTGTTTGTAATTGTGTATTGTGTATGTCCTCCGTCGTGGTGGAGGGGACCACAAAAACCTTAATTTTATTACCTTAAACTATACCCAATCTATCAACATATGCATCTAATCGATTTTTAAACATATTTATAGACGTGCTACTAATTACTTCTACCGGCAAACTATTCTATTTCCTCGAACCTTCTACAAGTCAGCTTACACCTGTTATTTCTAGTTCTACTATACTGTGCTATTTCAAAAAAGCTATCTCTATTTACGTTATCGAACCCATTCATAATTTTAAAAACCTGGATTAGATTAACCCTTAGCCTCCTAGTCTCGAGTGTAGTCAGTTTTAACTCCTTAAGCCTATCCTCGTACGACTTTGACCTAAGCGACGGAATCATCTTAGTTGCTCGTTTTTTAATTCGTTCGATTTTGTCTATATCCTTGCGCATATACGGATTCCAAAATTGGATCGCGTATGCCAAATGGGGTCTAACTAATGACTTATAAAGAGGAACAATAATATCGCGCGATTTGTACTTAAATTCCTAGAACATAAAACCTAGCACTTTGTTTGCCTTATTGACCGCTGTTGAATTTTGTTTCGTTACTTTCAAATCACCAGTGACTATAACTCCTAAATCTTTTTCCTGATCTAAGCTTACCAACTCCTTCCCTGACATACTATATGCAAAATTACTGTTACGCGAACCTATATGTAAAATTTTGCACTTATCGACGTTAAATCTCATTTGCCATGTGACGACCAATCTACAATTTTATTCAGATCTTCCCAGATTTTACCTCTATTTTCGTCATTTATCGCCCTACCACCCAACTTCGTGTCATCCGCAAACTTTGAAACTGTACTGACTAGGCCGACATCTAAATCGTTAATATATATAAGAAAAAGCAAGGGGCTCAATACAGAACCCTGAGGAACGCCGCTCGCTACATTAGCCCAAGAAGATTCCACTCCATCAATGACCACCCTGTTTCCTACCTCGCAACCACGCTTCTATCAAATTTATTACTACACCCGTGATCCCATGAGCCTTAATTTTTTCAACGAGTCTTTTGTGTGGTACGGTGTCAAACGCTTTTTGAAAATCTAAACACACTACATCTACCGCCCGATGACTATCGTAAACTTCAACCACGCTTTGGAAAAATTCTAAAAGATTAGTTAAGCAAGATTTGTTTCGCCTAAAACCGCGCTGCATATTTCTAATCAAGTTATGCAATTCTAAGTGTTCAACTATACGATCCCTAATTATCGATTCCAGTAGCTTACCTACAACAGACGTTAAACTGATTGGCCTATAATTTCCCGCCGCACCTTTATTACCTTTCTTAAAAATAGGCGTTACATTTGGTAACTTGAAGTTATCCGGTACGCACCCCTCAGAAATAGACGCATTAAAAAAACTTTATTAGCGGCACAACAATGCTTTCTTTTAATTCTTTTAGTTGTATGGGATATATGGAATCCGGCCCCGGTGATTTAAGCATTTTAATTTTGCAGATATAGTGCAGTACCTCCCTTTCACTCACTACAATATTTAAGCCCTATCTCTACTCTTTATAATATCCCCTACTCTGGAAGTAAACCACAAGGGCTTGTTATTTACTTTCGCACGCTTAATCTTGTACGGTGCACATTCCTCATTTATAGTCCTAAACCCTGTTTCAAACGATTCCCACATTATTTTTGCGTTGAAGGTCTTCATTACGTTTCCCATTCGACGCGTGACAATTCTTTTTTAAATTTACAAAAGTCTGCGCGCTAGAAATAGCTGGTTTCGAATGACTTACTGAGAGGACAAACTCTACCATATTGTGATCGCTAGTGCTTAACTGTTCTCTTGCTTGAAGATCACTGATAAGCCTGTCATCCGTAGTTATTACTAAATCTAAAATACTGTCCAACCTCGTAGGTTTCCCAGCTTTTTTAATAAGAGAGCTATCCTCAAGAAAATTAACTAAACGGTTACCTTCCGCGTCTCCCTGCATTGTATCGTGATTCACGTTAGCGCATTTAAAGTCACCCATAATTAAGGCCTGTTCACTACCTATTATTCTCTTTAGTTCACGATACAACGCTTCGTCCGTATCAGCTGTTTGATTAGGGGGGCCATATATAACGGCAAGAAGAAGTTTGAACTCGTTCAATTTAAGTTATGTTATAGTCGAATCTATTGGTTCTAGAATTCTATGCTCTAATTCTGCAGCGTTCGTAATATTATCTTTGATATATAACATAACACCTCCTCCTCGCCTACCTATTCTGTTTTTAACAAAAAGTTTATAATCTCTAATTTGATACTCCCCCACAAAGTCACGTGTTTCAGTGCTAAACCACAATTCATTTATCGCAATTAAATCATAGTCTTTGCAAGCAATTAAAGAGAAAAATTAGTTTATTTTGTTTCGTAGGTTACGAGCATTTAAAGATAGAACCTTTAAATTGTTTGTTAAAACCGCGTTTGATTCGCTCGCGCAAGGTAAATTCATATTTTTTTACCTGTAATTTAAGGAAATTACGCAGGGGCCGGTCGAGTTACGGCAGCCTGAAAAGAAGAGACAGTATTATGGAGTAGTCTTCCTAGACGCGCAGCTCCAACGTCATTAAGATGAAGTCCATCTCCGGGGAACAAGTCCCTTCTGTCGTAGAAACTTTTCCAAAAATTTGCAAAATGCACTCCTCCCTGTTGGCAAAGAGATTTTAAGTTATTGTTAATATAGGTCGCCTTGCTGTAGAACTCGTTACGTTGGATAATTCGAGGAAGTATACCTGTTAAAACAATCTTATTAGTCAACGCTACTCGTTATATCTTCCACCCCTGCACCAGGGTATCAGTAACGGTGCCTACGACGGGGGTTTCTTCCACAGAATTCCTCGAGCTGCCCTGGAACAATGGAATCACCAACGAGTCTTATTTCCAGTTCATCAGCGTCTTCGAAACCTAAAACAGAAAACTTGTTTGTTATTACTGGTAGACAAGTCTTAGGTTGTCTCAATGGGGATCCATTACGCACTTGAACGAAGGGTCGGGAACTAGGGAAAGAGAGAGGGCTATTAGTACTATTTATATCACTAGTAGAAACTGAGGTGGGAGTGGCCGTGACTGAAGAATAACTCCTCTCAGAAGGCCCAAGGGATTCTAATTTCGCCGTCAGGAGCATCTTCCTTTCTTCAAGCCTCACTCTGGCCTCCCTCTCACGCTGTAGCTCGCTCCTCAGCAATTCCATGTTCGAGCACCACCTGCACACTAATTGATCATTATTATTAGCCAAAAAACGCGTAAGCAGCAAACTTCCCTTCGCACCGACTGCAAGTACTTGACGTGGGTGCCATGCTATTAATTAAATTACTAGCGTTTGGAAATTAATAGTGAGTTAATAATAGTAATCTAATAACGACGGAAGTCTCGGGAATAAGTAAAGAGCAATTAATAAATAAAACGTAGGTCTACCGCGTGCTTAGTTGTGACGTCACCAGTGCACGCCCGCAGAAATGTTCTTGAAAAGCAGAAGACAGGTGTAGTAATGTCTAACTAAGAATTAAATGTTTGTGTATAAATTTAATAATGTTCAATTAAGTTTTATTAAATAAAAAATAAAAAATGGTTGTATTAAAGTTATGAAATACGAGTTGGCAACACTAAGAATCGGCCCAAGCGGGACGAGAGAGAGAAATGCCCAAAAAAGGGCAGTCATTGGAGGGCCTTGAGCGTATTAAGGTGTTTTTGTGTGTTAAGATGTAATTGTAAATTTAGAATAGTATTTAGTGTCTCTCTCCGACTTAGAATGTTAACGTTAAATTCCCCCCCTCGCATTACCCCGTTTATCGAAAGCGTTTCGGCATAAATAAAAGTTAGTAAAATGTTAAAAAAAAGTTGTAATTTTGCTTTTTTAACCTTTATTATTTGCTTTTTTATACTATTTTCTTTTTCTTTATTCCATTTCTCTTCTATCATTAATCATTCTCTTTACACTTGTTTCCGCTGTTTCGGCGTACTTTATAAATACGGGTAGCATGATTTTGAGGCGTCATTATAATTCAAACAATGCAAGTGAGACCGGGGGATTAATTATACTCTGATTACACTTTACTGACTTTTATTTATTCCGAAAACACTGAGATAAACGGGGTAAAGCGAGGGGGGAATTTAACGTTAACATTCTAAGTCGGAGAGAGACACTAAATACTATTCTAAATTTACAATTACATCTTAACACACAAAACCACCTTAATACGCTGAAGGCCCTCCGATGACTGCCCTTTTTTGGGCATTTCTCTCTCTCGTCCCACTTGGGCCGATTCTTAGTGTTGCCAACTCGTATTTTATAATTTTAATACAACCATTTTTTATTATTTAATAAAACTTAATTGAACATTATTAAATTTATAAACAAACATATAATTCTTAATTAGACATTACTACACTCGCACCACCCTGTTGAAAATAAGTATTTCACAAGGAAAACTTACTAATATCGTTTAACAAATTTATTTATTTATTTTGCGGTTTTTTTTTTTGTTTCTTTAACAAGTTCACAGTTAGGATAGACAAGAAATCATTTCAATGACAAATTCCACACATCAGATATTTCGTATCATGTTATAAAAATCGAAAACAAAAACTATAATATTCACAACATTTGCATAAAATAACATTTCACACTAATCATCAAATTTACAACCTGTAACGAAGCTGTAACGTGAAAAAACAACGGACAATTTTCTTAACATTGGTTACAACAAATTTCAAGTTTACAATCTATTCCAGCGATTCCTCATCAAAGATCGCTTTACATTCGAAACAAATATTTATATAGTTATACAGTTACTATTAGGGCAACAGAAAAAACAAGAAAACGTTTATATAAAATACTGACCAGAGAGCACATACTATTTCACGAAATACACAACAAATATGGGCAATAATCGCACCCTTTCACTTATAATTTCATTACATAATAATCAGTACAATAATAGCTGGACGTTGTTTAGATCACAATCCGCAAGCTGACAACGGACTTCTTCAAATTTCAATCGCAGCTCTCCTGCTCACTTGGTTAGAATGCAAGGGGTTGCATCACTGTGCAACAGGTCAGCACGCTTGAGGTTGGTTCCGCTCTCTCTCTCCAAATGGCGAAAAAAAACAAGAGAGACGTCCAATTCTAAGAGAATCAGGGGGCAAGATATACTGAAAGTGGAACCACGCACCGGAATTGGACAGAATTTGCAATTCTAGAAGTCGACGAATCAACTCGCCTGTCTCATCTCGACTTTTGTCGGTGAACGCTGCTCTTCCTACATCCAGCTGAAAGACTCGCTTACTGGCAATAATCAAACGATCACTTCGCCGTAGGCGGTTTCGTAACGAACCTACTGTATGTCTGTATAGCCTTAGACACTCGTTCAAACTCTCGTGGTTTGCCTACCGAGTGCTAAAACACATATTTAGCGAAGCATCGAGCAGCGTGACCAGCTACTGCCCGAAAAATACCAATAGACCATCTTCGACCGAAACTGTCCTGTGCCAAGTCCCTGCACATTCGGTTTCTCTTCTCTCACTCTTCTCTCTTCTCTTCCGAAACTGTCCTGCGCAGGTCCCTGCCTCTCGAAATTTTGACAAAAAATTATTCGAAACGTTTGTACTGCTACTGATTATCATTTCATATTTAATTTACCGAATTTTCTCGACATTTCATTTCGAAACAATAACCATAATTTGCTCAGGCCAAATTCACGAAAAAAAAATGACAAATCTCAAAATTTCGCAAAAATTTAATCACGCCTCGCTCCCAATAAGATCACTTATGGCAGTTACATCGGAGAAAAAAAATCATCAAACGCAACGAAACAATACTGCACAGTAGAAATATAAAGCGCCCATACACAGTAACCGTTATTATAATTTAAAAAATATTATTATTCAAACTACCTTCAGAAATTACATCAATACATTTTAAATACAAAAGACAAAAATGAACCCCATAAACTTCATGTCATCAATTCTCTGAAAATCACGAACCCTCTTACACTTTGGGGGAAGCACACATAGATACCACAAAAACGTTACTGGCCATCTAAAGGCTCCATCTCCGGTTAACACTCTAGCTAAAGTTTTAACTGCATTAGTAAACCCAGCTGAAGTTTAAAAAATAACAATTTTCCAAAACAAAATCATTAAATATAAAAAATTTAAATAGTAATACCGAAAAGTTATTTTAATACATTAATTCCAACTTGAAACGCTAAATTTCATAGGAGGAAACTCTCAATTCACAAATTACATCTGAGAGACAACTCTCCTGTAACACAAAACCCAGTATGGTTTGTAAGAGAGAAATGCCCAAAAAAGGGCAGTCATCGGAGGACCTTGAGCGTATTAAAGTGTTTTTGTGTGTTAAGATGTAATTGTAAATTTAGAATAGTATTTAGTGTCTCCCTCCGACTTAGAATGTTAACGTTAAATTCCCCCCTCGCATTACCCCGTTTATCTCAGTGTTTTCGCAATAAATAAAAGTTAGTAAAGTGTAATGAGAGTATAATTAACCCCCCCGGTCTCCCTTGCATTGTTTGAATTATAATGGCACCTCAAACTCGGTCATGCTGCCCGTATTTATAAAGTACGCCGAAATAGCGGAAACGAGTGTAAAGAGAATGATTAATGATAGATGAGAAATGGAATAAAGAAAGAGAAAATAGTATAAAAAAGCAAATAAGAAAGGTTAAAAAGGCATAATTACTACACAGGTTTCTATAACAAATTTGTACTGAACGAATATATGTGTAATTAAGGTTCTGCAAAAGGAAAAGTATTAAGAAAGAGGGATAAAAAAACAACTTATCTCTCCGCTATTCGGCCGATTTTTTTTCTCACGTACGGTGACCACACCGTACAGGCCCTAAGGAAAATTGTTGATCAGAGACTATAGTATAGGTCTAAAATTAGAGTAAAGGAGTTTGACTTAAATTCTGTTATGTAATGTTCGGTTATACGTATGTTACCATAAAAGAGACACCTAATTATTGGACTTATAATTTGTCCGGCCGGGTTATGTTGAAAAATAAATGGTTCGTCTCCATACAGCTATTCTGCAGACACCAGCATGGAATATTCTAAGATTTCTTGATAAACGTGACTATTGACAGTTCTATCTACAAATGCGAGTGACCCAACACTATTTGCATTCATGCAACCCCACACTAACACACTCGCCGTAAATTTGACCGATCGCTTCAGGCAGCTTTCATAATACATTTTAGACTTTCTTCACCAAACCCCCGGACCCCTGCCACCAAATGAAGCACAAAATTTGGATTCGTCTCAAAAAAGCACTTTTTGCCACTCGTTTGCAGTCCATGCAACTCTTTCTTTGCATGAACGTTTTCTCTTTTGCTTCGCATTTAACATCGGCTTAATTTTCGGTTTTTGTGACCGAAATCACATTTCATAAAGGTGGCGAATGTGTTAGTGTGGGGTTGCATTAATGCAAATAATGTAAATAGAAACATTTATTAAGAAATTTAGAATACTTCATGCGTAGTGGCCAGCTAATTCTTCCGATCTTAATCCGATAGAAAATTTTTGGAATATTGCTAAGGAGAAGGTCCAAAAGCGTAAACCAGGAACACTCAGTGAAATGAGGTGTTTGATAACAACATGGCAATCGATAACTACGGAAGAATGGAGGAGGCTTGTCGACTACATGCCACGTCGATTGGAAGCCATAATCAGAGCTAAGGGTGAACCAACTAAATACTAAGACGTAGAATTAAAGTCTTTGATAAAGGTTTAATATATTATATTTTTTTTTAACACTTAACAAGATATTCTAATATTTTGGTATGTTGCTATACATTAACTTTTCACTATTTAATAAGGTTTTTACTATATTTTATTTTTAAAACTGCCACCCAGGTGTTTTTTCATCATAATGACGTCACAGATACTCGATATTCCTCATAAAGGTGATAACTTAAAGGTATTATGAAGGTCATGAGCACATTTGAGACAGTATTCTAATTTTTTGGTCCGGAGTTGTATAGTATAGCACCAGAATAAAGTCCGAGGTGACGGTATGAGTAAGACAGTGCGTAATCTTGAGTGCTGCAACAAATCGAATAATGCTTCTCTTGAAAATCACATTCGAATCCAAGTTCGGAGAAACGGTGCACTCCCGTTTTAATCGCCTCCTAAAAGATCTCAAAATGAACAACAGGTAACGCACGGTATATGCAGAGTCCAGTTAGGTTATGTGTTAATGATGTTAGGATATATTTTACTGGGCACGTTTGATTTTATCACTGTCATCTCCGCTTTCGCTGTCCCGTTTCAATATTTTTCTTACTATATTTCTAAAGGGGATTACGACATCTGATGATCATCCTGACATTATATCGTCAAGCATATTGTGGGCTAGATTAAGTTAGGTTAGGTTGTTAGTTTTTTAGTGTTCATATTATGGTTTTGTCGATCCAATGGGTATTGGTCCTTTTTAGTCATCGTCACTTAAATGCAGATCAGAAGTAATACAGGAACTTTATTCCATGCGAGTAAAACATGATGCCCCAAATCCGCATATCGAAGACAATATTCCAAACCCTCGAAAGCGCCACTTGTCTCCAATTTTTTCTTTAATAATCGTACAAAATATGAAACTATTTTTTGTTTATTTTCCCCATCGTAACAATTTTGTTTCAAACACTCGTAAACGTTCCAGACATTATTCAGCTTCTTCTTCTGTAAAATTGAGGTTTTACTACTTACGAACTTTGGGAATATCACACTCGATATGCAGATCAATGATTTTCGCCATAACCAAAAAAATCTATTAGTTTGGAAGAGTTTGCGTTAATTGCGTATTTAAATGATCTTAACGAGAGTTCTTTCAGGCGAAAATGTTGATTAACGACATTTCTTTCTTTTTACACGATTTTCAAACATAAAGACTATGGAAATAACTGTTATATATACATATATACACACTCATATTCTGTATACATTTATTAAGTCACCATTCAATGAATTTCCTAAAAACATACGCACAAAAAATAAAAATTAAAAAGAAAAATTCAGATTCAATACAATCTTGAAAATAATTCATGAATTCAGTCATTTTTCACTCTGATGAAGTGTTGTATACGAAATTTCATTTACACCGAAAACTTCTTGTCTTCAAAGAACCCATTTAAGTTGAGACTAAAACTTCATTAAAAGTTCGCTAAACAAATACCCACTTCATATATATATATATATTAGGGCCCAGCGAAGCTTCGAGATTCGATTTGATTTCGAGTCGGGAGAGAGGATTCAATTTGATTCGTTAGCTTGGGCCTCCGATTCGATATTTTCGAATCTCCATAAGTCCGGTAAACAACATTAGTGATGTTGTTTTGAAGAACACTTTCGTAAATAAACACTTTTCTTTTTACTTAGATTATAATTAAATATATATACTGAGACTAGGGTTTCTCCTTATATGCAGCTTTCTTCATCCCGGGAAATCCGGGGAATTCCCGGAAAAATTAAGCCAATTCCTGGGATCCCGGGAAATCCAGTAAATGGTTGTATATTTAAGAGAACGGTAATTTTTTTTATTGTTCAGTGATAAAATACCCTTTAAGAATTGGGATAACCAATTACTTATGCCTAGATGACCACTTTTGCATTGTAATACTTGAATTGAGTTTACCAATCAGTGGTAGCTATTTATTATTTATTAAACATAATATTTATCATGCTATTCATCTGCAGGGGACAAATAAAAGGCTAAAATATTATATTCCTTTAATTATAATTAAGTGCATTTGCAAATAAAAAAGAAAAAGAAAAAGAAACTTCATTAAAAAAAAATAATTTATACCTTTTATCTCAACATATTTTATCTTAAAATATTTAGCCAATACAAAAAAAATAAAAATAAAATAAACTTCATTAGAAAAAATAATTTCATCCTTTTATCTTAAAATATTTTATCTTAAAATATTTTATCTTAAAATATTGATCTTAAAATATTTAAAGAGTCAATCAACATTTTTAAAATAGCTTCTTAAAAAACATAAACAATCGATACTTCTATCATTAAGACGAGTTCTCAACTTGGTGATAAATAAACCTGCTGCAGAAAAGGCTCTTTCTGATTCAACAGAGGTTGGCGGAATGGTTTTCAGTGCATCAAATAAATTCATGATGTTTGAAGTTCTGTTCCCTATTGTCTCGAATAACTGCAGTTCTTGCTTCAAATGCTTGCTTAAACTCTGAGCCTGACATGAAAAAGTTGAACGATGCATAGATTTTGTCTTTGATTGTATTGCTGCTTCTAATTTGTCTGCAAGTGTCATGGATTGTGCAATTTCTGACTTTCCTCTTCTTCTGAATGTGAAGAGCTAGATTGTGATTCGTCTTCATAGAAAAGCCTTGACAATGTCATCTTTGCAGATTCAAATAGGGATCCCTTCTTTGGTAAAATAGGCAAGCCAGGAGTCGCTGCACAATTTTCATATTTTTTCCCAGCGTTTAAATACTGAATCACCCCAACCAAAGTAGTATTTCTTCTCTCACTAATCCTCTGTATTAAAGAGTTTTTCATTTTCTTGGCAAATCCTGATCTTTGTTGACTTAGCTCATCAATTATGAAAGCGACATTCCTTCAGCCAGTTTTTGGCATACGGGCCCACTTTTAGATTGCTCTAATTTGCTAATGCTAGTAGGTGTTCATTTAAGAAAGCAGAAAAGTAGAATAAAATGTGGTAAATATTATGCAGTTTTCTTTAATTCTACCCAAGAGCCTTCTAATAACAAAAGAAAAAACAAATAAATCAATAAAAATAAATTAAGTCATTTTAAAATTCCGAGATTTCCCAAGATATTTGTCCAATTCCCGGGATTTTCAAATCCAATAAAAACAGCCGGGATCCCGGTTTCCCGGGAAAGAAGCCCTAACTGAGACCAATCTCTTGTGCAATAACACTTTTATCTTACTTTGATACCATTGTTCCTTATGATCAAATACTTAATACATTTTTTTAGAAGGATTTACTTTGTCCTTTGTTCTCAAGAAAATGTAATTAATTTTATGCTTATTACTCTAAATAAACACTTTAAACAAAGAAACCACTTTCTGTTTAATTTGAAACTTAATTCAGTATATATATACGCTATACTCTATATGTGTAAAGTTGACTCGATTCGAGATTCGATTTGATTTGAATTGTGTGGGATGATTTGATTCGAGATTCGATTCGAAAAAAATTATGATTCGCAGGGCTCTAATATATATATATGGGATGAATTTCACAATAAAACACGTGAAATGAATAAATGCTGCAAACCCACAAGGAAAAAGAAAAACGATTCCAAGGCCTTTCGTGTATTCAAAGCTACACCTCGTCAGGGAATGAAGATAAAAGGCGAGAAACCCATAAATATATACAACGTACAGGAAAACCAAAACAATTAGCACATACTTAACAAGGGTTAATGAGAGGCAAAAGAAATTTTAACATGATGTCGTCAATGTTATACGTCCCGGCACTGTTATTGAAAGTGTTTTTAAAATGAATAAATGCACATTCTAGAATATTTCTTTCTATTATATCTCTGTTTTTAACAAGCGCTTTAGAACTATCCCACTTGATGCTATGGTTACATCTATACATATGGTTAAATAAAGCATTGGAAGTATTAGCTGCTCTACACGCATATTTATGCTGTTTTACCCTAATATCTAACGTTTTACCGGTTTGGCCTATATATACTGAGTTACATTGTGTACATCAAATCGAATACACACAGCCAACAACATTATCAGGGCTATTCTTTACTAGGCGTGATTTAACAGTATTATTATACTTAAAGATTACATTAATGCCAATTGCTTTAAGTACAGTTGGAAGGTATTGAAAATTAACGTGGTAAGGTAGGCTAAGGATATTTTTACGCTGAAATTCCTTTACAATTACATTATTATAATACCTATTCTTGGCTTTCTTAAGACAGTTATCTAAAAATGAAGTAGGATAACATAATTTAGTACCAATATTCATGATATTGCATAACTCGGAATCTAAAAATTCAGGACTGACAACTCTCAATGCTCGAAGGAACATAGCAGAGAAAATAGAAGATTTAATCGAAGGATGATGGTCAGAATAAAAATGCACATAAGAGTTATTATTAGTAGGCTTACGGTAGACTTCATATTTGAACTGATTAGAGCATCTCCAAATTTTTAGATCAAGAAAAGATAGGCTTCCATCATTTTCTTTTTCAACTGTAAGCTTAATAGATGGGACTAAATTGTTGAGCCTACAAAGGAATAAGTCCACATCCAAATTATTAGGCCAAAGGCATAAAATATCATCTATATACCTGTACCAAACCAGGTTAAAATTAACAATCGTAGGCAAAATTCTACTTTAAAAAAATTCCATATATAAATTAGCTAGTACAGGTGAAAGGTGATTTCCCATAGCTAATCCAAACGACATAGCATAAAACTTATTTTCAAACTGAAATTTACAATCTTTGACACAAAGCTTAATTAACTCAATAAGAGTGTTGTGTTGAACAGGGAAAGAATATTCAGAGATCTTATCTTTTAAAAAATCAAGTAGGTCATCAACAGGGACTTTTGTGAATAGCGAGCATACATCGAAGCTTACCAATTTGAAATTAGAAATTTCACAGCAGTTTCTTAGTATCAATCCGTCACTACCATATCTGTACGGCTTAGTAAAAAAACACAAAGTTAATAATCCCATGAGGCCTATTGTTAGCTCAGTGGGCTCCGTAACCTATAAGCTATCAAAATGGTTAGTTAGTTTATTAACCCCGTTAGTTGGCTCTATTTCTGAGTCACATATTGTAAATAGCATGGATCTTATTGACAAACTGAAATTCCCTAATGACCCTAATTTCAAATTGGTAAGCTTCGATGTATGCTCGCTATTCACAAAAGTCTCTGTTGATGACCTACTTGATTTTTTAAAAGATAAGATCTCTGAATATTCTTTCCCTGTTCAACACAACACTCTTATTGAGTTAATTAAGCTTTGTGTCAAAGATTGTAAATTTCAGTTTGAAAATAAGTTTTATGCTATGTCGTTTGGATTGGCTATGGGAAATCCCCTTTCACCTGTACTAGCTAATTTATATATGGAATTTTTTGAAAGTAGAATTTTGCCTACGATTGTTAATTTTAACCTGGTTTGGTACAGGTATATAGATGATATTTTATGCCTTTGGTCTAATAATTTGGATGTGGACTTACTTCTTGGTAGGCTCAACAATTTAGTCCCATCTATTAAGTTTACAGTTGAAAAAGAAAATGATGGAAGCCTATCTTTTCTTGATCTAAAAATTTGGAGATGCTCTAATCCAGTGGTTCTTAACCTTTTTACTACCATGCCCCCTCTAGGAATTGGTCCTTCCCTCCACGCCCCCCTTCAATCAAAATAACATTCTCAATAACTTCTCAATCTTAGCCCATGCTCTCGTTAAGAGAATAACAAATACAATTAGAGAAATTCCTGTTTCTAGGGGGGCGCGCCCCCCCGGTTAAGAACCACTGCTCTAATCAGTTCAAATATGAAGTCTACCGTAAGCCTACTAATAATAACTCTTATGTGCATTTTTATTCTGACCATCATCCTTCGATTAAATCCTCTATTTTCTCTGCTATGTTCCTTCGAGCATTGAGAGTTATCAGTCCTGAATTTTTAGATTCCGTGTTATGCAATATCATGAATATTGGTACTAAATTATGTTATCTACTTCATTTTTAGATAACTGTCTTAAGAAAGCCAAGAATAGGTATTATAATAATGTAATTGTAAAGGAATTTCAGCGTAAAAATATCCTTAGCCTACCTTACCATGTTAATTTTCAATACCTTCCAACTGTACTTAAAGCAATTGGCATTAATGTAATCTTTAAGTATAATAATACTGTTAAATCACGCCTAATAAAGAATAGCCCTGATAATGTTGTTGGCTGTGTGTATTCGATTGATGTACACAATGTAACTCAGTATATATAGGCCAAACCGGTAAAACGTTAGATATTAGGGTAAAACAGCATAAATATGCGTGTAGAACAGCTAATACTTCCAATGCTTTATTTAACCATATGTATAGATGTAACCATAGCATCAAGTGGGATAGTTCTAAAGCGCTTGTTAAAAACAGAGATATAATAGAAAGAAATATTCTAGAATGTGCATTTATTCATTTTAAAAACACTTTCAATAACAGTGCCGGGACGTATAACATTGACGACATCATGTTAAATTTTTTTTGCCTCTCATTAACCCTTGTTAAGTATGTGCTAATTGTTTTGGTTTTCCTGTACGTTGTATATATTTATGGGCTTCTCGCCTTTTATCTTCATTCCCTGACGAGGTGTAGCTTTGAATACACGAAAGACCTTGGAATCGTTTTTCTTTTTCCTTGTGGGTTTGCAGCATATATATATATACACAGGGTGTTTCAGGAGGAAAGGTCAATACTTCGGGAGGTGATAGTATCGGTCATTGTGAGAAAAAAAGTTCATATGAACATGTGTGTCTAATTCTGAATGGTTACGGAGATAGAGCTGTTTGAATCTACAAATCAAAAGCATTGTTAATGGTAATCAAGAAAGAGAGACCAATTACTGTTTCTAACATTTAATGTTTAAACATTGGCATTTTGAATTGTATCAGATACAGAAATGGCAAATTTGTTACAGTTTACAATACGTTTTCGAAAATCCTACCGTCAACCTCAATGCACTTTGCAACTCGTGTGCGAAGATCGCGTGTTGTTCGTCTGAGTTGATCTTGATGTTCCTTTATGCGGGCAGCAGCATCCAAAATGCGCGCGAGCAATTCGTCTCGTGTATCCACCTTTCTTTTGTAAACTTGACTTTTCATCCACCCCTCACAAACAATAATCTAACGGAGAGAGGTCTGGAGACCTTGGTGGCCATTGAATGGGACCACCGCGGCCGATCCATCGACCAGGGAAAGTTTGATTTAGGTATTGCATCACCAGACGGGTAGAATGTGGAAGGGCTCCGTCATGCTGAAAGTACACACCAGCGCGTGTAGCCAAAGGACCATCCTCCAATAGTCCTGGCAATTCAGTTTGCAGAAATTCTAGGTAACTTTGTCCTATAAGACGATTCTCTAAAGTAACAGGGCCAATCAGGTGATCATCGATGATACCGCACCACACATTGGCAGAGAAGCGATGTTGAAAATTTGTTTCCACAGTGGCATTTGGATTGGCCTTTGTTCGTTAATAACTCTCTGAGCAAGTGTAGTGGTAAGGATTTCATTTTCTAATTACTCTGCATCATAAAAGAAATCAATCTAATATCTTAAAAGTGATCTATCCTTGTGAAATAAAGATTGAAAAATGTAACACGTCATTTATATACTTCCACGAGAGAAGCATTCCAATCCCACAACTGACTGAGGGAGGGAGACGCCATTGAGCGAAGGTATAAATTGTTTTCCGTAACTCGCAGTCAGATTAAGTAAGTTTGAAAAGAAGAACCGTGGATGTCAGCAGTATAAACTTCATTGTCGGTGCAAAGAAGCGACATACTGAGAATACCTTAAACAGTCGGAGATGGTGTAACGAAGAAGAACATCATCTTTTCCAACATATACTGTGTGTATATATATATATATATATATATATATATATTATATATATATATATATATATATATATATATATTATATATATATTATTTCACCAAATTAACATGTAAATAATATTTATGATGAAAATAACCACGAAGGAAAATGAAAATACGAAATAGTGCCAAGTGCTTTCGTCTGATGACATCCTCAGGAACGCTGAAATTAAAAACAAGATTAAGACTAAATACAGATCACAAAGGAAAAAAGAGAAAAACAAAAATAATATGATTGATGCAGAAAATATTTTCGGAGGGTCATACAATTCACGTGGAATAGCTACCAGTGTTTTAGCGCCTTGCCCTTCTTATAGAAATCTGTTCCGAATGAATTCAAAATAACAGGATCGAGCGAAAAAATGCCCTGGTTAAGGTTGAAGTTGTTTGAAAGTTGAATAATGACAGACTCAAGAATGTTTCCATTAACAATGTTGCTCGAGTGAAACAAAATTCAAGAATTATTCCAATCACTACAATGGAACAACTCTGACAAATGGACAAAAAGGGTATTGGAAGACTCTCCCGTTCTAACAGAATATTATTGTTGTTTTACACGCATGTTCAAATCTTTACCCGTCTGTCCAATGTAAAAGAAGTCGCATTGCTTACAACCAATTTTATGGATAATGCCTGAATTATTCGTTGAACTATTCTTACAAACTCTGAATGTTTCTTGTGGATTCACTAGCGTTAGGTCCTTTATGGAACTCATACAGTATCGCATGTCGAATATGCTCTTTCGTGGGCTCCATGTTTTTTCAATTACTCTAATATCGTAGGGGTGGCGTTGTAACTGTATGAAAAACACCAGAGAAAATATTTATTAGCCTAATCCTACACAAGCCTAAGTCTTTCTGTATCATTCTGTATCGTGATAAAACCTGTCGCCGTGTGTATTTTGCAACATTTCTAAAACTATTTCACATTATCTTGAGGTTATTCTATTATCTATCGTCCGTTTTCTAATCGAGCAGAATTTATGTTACAACCTGATATATATACGTTATACTTTTCTTATGTTTAAGTTTGTTGGGTTGCAACAACTGTTCAGGAGTGATTTCTCATTTCACGGAGGTCACGCTTGTTGCCCCTCCACTTGAGTTGCCCTGGTGACGCGGGGAGTTAGTTTCTTGCCCTGTCCACTTTGCATAGCCAGCTCATCTGGTATTGGTCTTTGCCAGGCGTCTAGTCCAGGGGCGTAACTAGGCATACGCATTATACTCACGTGCGTATAGTTTTTTTTTGCGCACATCATAATTCCGGAAAGTTTTGAAAGTTTTTTGCAATTGAACAAGATTTCTTCAAGAAAATCCTTTAGGAAAATTTTTAAAAAAGTCAGTGATACAAAATATCCAGCAGTAAAATATATTTACACATACAGTATATTTAATGAGTGTATTGATGTAAGGAAAATCATACCATAAAATGACATGTCTTGATAGTTGGTCATTTGGCACTGAAAAAGGTTTTAAAATGATAGTAGTTAATCAATTAAAAGCTTAGCATATAATATATAAATTTGTATAAAAATTAAATGAATAATATATTAACTCTAATTAAGGTGACATTAGAATAAATTACCACACAATATAGTATTATCACATCACAAATGCAGGTAATACTTAATGTTTGTATAATGTATAATGGAGACACTACATCGAGACAGCAAGTTCCAAGATGCCCTCTACTCTACCCGACGCTATCACCACCACCATTGGATTGTACCCAAACATCCATGTTATTCTCCACACACTGCTGACCATGCCAGTCTCCACTGCCACTGCTAAGCGCTCATTCAGCACTCAACGCCGCCTAAAGACGTATCTACGTCGCCAAATGACTGATGAACGATTGATCAGCCTCGCTCTTCACATTCACCAAGATTTTGATGAAGTCGACGCTGTAATTAAGGAGTTTGACGCCACAGGACACCGCCGGATTGCCCTCGTTTTTGAATAAAGTATGATTCAATGTATAGGTTTTTATTTACACTCAAGCGTTATTATTTATAATATATTTCGTACACTTATATGGTCATATGGTACGTTTGTAGAACATGTGATGTTGGTTGAAGATCATGTATACATGTGTGTTTGCTTTGTTTTGCACTCCGTTACCAGTATAAATTAGTCATTTGCAATTAAATTATAATGCATTTTTGATGCAAGAAATGTTAAAAATCATTCGGTTTCCGGGAACTTAGAGCGCTCCCCCAGACTCCCTAGCTGGAAAGTTATTGGGAGACGTTTTGCTACGCTCGGCAAGTTTTCCCACAATAACTCGCTTCGCTCGACGTAGATCTGCGCCTGCGTATAGAACTTAAAAGTCTGGTTACGCCCCTGGTCTAGTCCCATTTTAAAGATTTCCATCACTGCACCACTCATGTTCTGTAATTCCTTGGGCAGTTGGATGAACAGCCTTGGCTCTCTCACACAAAAACTATTTGTTTTTCAGGGTTGGGGATGTCCCCCTTTTGCCTTTACTTTGGGGACACGACACATTCTTTCTTTCCTACTTTCTACTGTTGTTTCAGTGGTTATAGGGATCAAAGTGAGATTCAGGACTAGTTTCTCCAATATTTTCAATGTGTACCTCTTTGTTCTTCCTTCCAGCGAATATACATTTAATTCATGTAACCTTTCCAAGTAATTTAGTTCTTTGCATCCATTAATCTTGGATGTAAAACTTCTCTCAATCGCCTCTATTTGACTAATGTCTTTTTTTTTTATATGGGCATGTTAAGACAGTAATACTCCAAATTAGGTATGTTTTCAACAGAGGAATTTTCATATTCCTGTCCTTTCTTGTAAAGGTTCTCAGTATCTGTCCAGTTATTCTCTTTGCTTTGTTTACTGCTATCTTATTTTGTGTTTCAAATTTTGCATCATCAGTCATTATAACTCCTAAATCTTTTGTTTTAAAGTTTCTCTGAATTTCGGGTCTATTTGGGGCATAGTATTCCATGGATTTTATGGATTTTAATTCCTCCCTTCTTCCGTACCTTATTAGTTGAAATTTCTTAATGTTAAATTTCATATTTTTGTCTTCTGATCAACCGTAGATTCTGTTCATGTCTGTTTGTAGAGATTCTATATCATCTGTTTTTTATTTTTCTACTAATTTTTGTGTCATCAGCAAAGGATGTTACTATGATATCATTAGTAACTTCATCATCTATAACAGTTAATATGATTATGAATAGTATTCATGAATACTGCTCCTTGTGTTACTGAGCTACGGATCTCTGACTCTGATAAAGATATTCCTCGAACTTGCTGCCGCTCATTGACGAAATTATATACCCATATATTTCAGTTCATGTGTTATGATTCTATGGTCACACTTGTCGAACGCCTTGGCAAAATCTGTGTATATCACATCATAGTTTTCATTGTTTTCGAGTGCATCAGTAATGCTGTTGTAGTGTTCCATTGGTTGTGATAGGCAGATCTTCCTAACTGGAATTCATGCTGGTTATCGTTTAAAGTTTTCTGAGTTTCCAAAAAGTCATAGATTTTTTCTCTAACTATTCTTTTAAATATTTCTGAGGTAAGATGTCAGCAACAATGGCCTATAGTTTTTGTCACATATCGGTCTCCTTTATAAATTGGAACTATGTTCGCTCTTTTCGGGATACTTGTTAGTTCTCCCATGTCTAATGATCGTCTCCATATCCAATATAGGGGCTTAGTGATTTTATTTGTTTCTGCACTTTATAATCAGTGTAGCATTCCATTTGCCCGGGCCTACTGCCAAGTGTTTTTCATCTGTTGTGAAGTCAAAGTCCATTATACTTTCCCTTTGTAATTCTTCTTCAAAGAACGCATTTCTATTGCATATTAGTTTATCAGTTTTGGGAATGCTGAAAACCGATTCATACTGAGCTCTTAATATTTCAGATACTTTTTAGATTATCTGTTAATGCATTGTCTTCATTCTTCAGAGGTTTTATAGTCGCGTGATTTTCGTCTTCCTTTTTGTAAAATTATAGAAGTATTTTGAGGTAACCTTTATTACTTCTATAGCGTCGTCTTCTTCTTTCTCTGTATCGTAAGATGGGGTAACTGGGCCCTGCTAAGTTTGAGGTAAATTTTGTTATATAAAAGTATGAAGTGATTCCATAAATTGTAGGTACCTGCCTATGCATAGGTACCTAAAATGTATGGAAAAAATAATAACGAAATTTACCTTAAACTTAGTAGGGTCCAGTTAGGTAAAATGGAGTAACTGGGCCCCTACACGGGTAGGGAAACAATTCATGCTTTTATATGACGAAATTTACCTTAAACTTAGTAGGGTCCAGTTACCCCATTTTACGGCATGGTTCTCAATTATACCTTGCATGACGCAATCTATGCTCTTCAGTTTGTCATTTATTATTTTTCTGATGTTGTTGTCTTCTTTGCAGTTTCTTAGTTTTTCAGTCACTCTCTTTCTCTTGAGGAACAGTGACCACGTTTTTCTTTCAAACCTATATATATCCTATAACGTGGGAGTTTCCATCCGAAGAAAGTCCTTGTTAAGCGAATCCGCGTTATACGAATACTTAACCTTATGAGCACTCCCCCTCCATTTCATTCTAGAAAACTAAATACAAGGATGGGAATAAATACTGGTATAGTGCTGCTGTACTCACCGTTGCGCCGATCGGAGGCTGGGTGTCGATGGTACAGTAGTTGATACCACGCTACTGTTTTGGGAATGGCGTTGAAGATTCTGCCATCACTTCTTCGGCGTTGGTGGGGAAGAAACGGGCGATGAAGGTGGTGAAGATGGTGCAAGTGGCGGCGGAGGTGGTGGCTTGGGAGACAGTGGTGAAGAAAACAGTGACGGTCGACTGCTTAGTAAAACGTTGTTTCTCCTTATAGAGCTCACTGTACAATGCCAAGATTCTTTTTATGCCTTTCCCAAACTGAAGATATCGTTCTAAATTTGGATTAATTTGTTCCGTCCTGAGGGCGATGAGTTTGTCGGCGTCCAGCATTTCATGGTGGGAATCCAACAACTCGGTGACATTTTCAATGATATCGTCAAAACCTTCGCCTCCAAAACTTCTCCCAAACTCGACGATTTTTGCAACTCGTGGGTGAAATGCTTTATACCGCGTTATACCGAAATTTACCCTCGTTATCTGAAATACGGGTTATGCATTTTTGAGCATGTTATATCGAAACCGCGCTCTCTGAGACCGTGTATATATATATATATATATATATATATATATATATATATATAGAGAGAGAGAGAGAGAGAGAGAGAGAGAGAGAATATATTGTAGGCTTAAGAAGTGCCCTGACTCATGCACGAATGATTATTAAAATCCCTCTGTGTGGCACAGTATCTTTTTTCCGAAATAAAAAACCCCTACTATTACACGTGGCTGCTGCATAATCTTTCATTTTTAATGAATACAATATGAGACTCTTATTGCCACTGTTTTTTTATTAAAATTTTCGCTTACTGCTCCAACAGTGACGTTGGCAGCAGTGTTGCCATATGATGAAACTGTAATGCAGTCAATTACAGTATGTAATGCTTCCGTAATGAAGAGGAGAATAGCGTATTTTAGAAACAAATAAACGTCATGATATATAAGCTTAGGAGTTACGTCACCACTGCTCGTACCTCAGTAGGTAATACAGTTTCCCTATAATCGAAACGAAGACACTGAGGTCGGAAACTAGTTTATAATAATGCAGGAGTTAGTGCGTTGTGCCGCATTAGTCTGGCCTGAGTACTGTACCAGTTTCTGGACCTTCTGATTTATTACTAATAATGGTTACAGCGGAGACTATAAATATAAAGGTTGCGGGTTCGAGTCCATGTTAGGGTTCGTGTTTTTAGATTTTACTGGTTTCGGTGCTTTCCCTCGGTGAGGTCACAGTTCAAATTCACCGTTAAAAGCCTGTGATATCTCGAAAGGTGTTGTCAAAAAGAGTTACAAAAACCGAAAAACAAAATTACGAGAGAGAGAGAGAGAGAGAGAGAGAGAGAGAGAGAGAGAGAGAGAGTATAACAAGAGGCGTGAACGGAAGAGAGGTGGATTGACGACGGTGGAAACAAGTGAAGAGGAAAAACAATTCTTTTATTAGGAGGACAATGAATGATTGCGTCAAAACATTCATTTTTCTTCATTTGTGTGTGTGTGTGTGTGTGTGTGTGTGTGTGTCCATTTTTTTACGTGTGCAAGTTTATCTTCAAATAATACCAAACTTTTGCTTTCTTTCTTGACACTTTTGCGTACGGATGCCTTGAACTTTCGCTTGGCTGAAAATCAAATCGAATAACAACTAAAAAGAAAACATTTTTCTTTAAAAGGCCAAAGAAAAAACTGGAAACGCAAAAATGACTTGTTTACATACTTCAGCAAATCTCTCTCTCTCTCTCTCTCTCTCTCTCTCTCTCTCTCTCTCTCTCTCTCTCTCTCTCTCATATACATAGGGGATCAACTCATTAAATTTCTTTTAAAAAAAAAAAGGACTTTATAAACCACAAACTTTGTCTGCCTTCAAAATTGGGGAAAACCAAAAAAGGAGGTGAGAGAGAAGGCAGAGATAACAAGGGTCAAAAAGAGCGCTTATAAGCCGGATAAAATTACCCAATTATCCGCATTTGTTTCGAATGTACAAAACTTGATTTGAAAAATGAGGTTTTTCTCTGTATTTGCTTTTATTAAAAATTCGCTATTTTTCTAATTATTAAAGAGTTCGTTATTTTGGACGATTCAAATTAGAATTTTAAATACGCTTATTGCGTTGTACACGATGTGACCATTTTTTTTTTTACTTGGTATAATAATACAATTATGTTCCTTTTTTTTCTGGCTATGTGGTGGCCTCGTCGCGACACCGCATCTCGTTAGATCAGCTAAGTTAAGTGACGTTGGATCAGTTGTTCAGAAGTTAAAGGAATGACCGTTTTCTGTGTGCGGATGATGTAGCGACCCAAAGATGGTTCCGATTCCGCGTCACATGACTTCGTCACATGACCTTTGCTGTTACGAAGGTTAAACAATCCAAATATTATCATTATTATTCCATTTTACGCATAAAACACCTAATATTGATTGTTTATGCAGCCATCAAGCCCAGTTTTCCAGCACTTCAGAACATTTAACTGCAGACATATCAAACAAACTCCACGCAGAAGAGAGAATACATTTTATAGGAATCACACAAAACACAAGAATCTTAAAGCGCAGATTACGTTATCTACCCGGTTAGGTTGCTCTTAATACATTTTGCAGCACTACAATCATATATTTTCGACATTTTAAAAAATTTTATATTTTGTTTCGATTTTTTTTGTCAAAGAAATATAAAATGCCCGAAAACATAAAAATCTCCATTAGTTTAAATAAATTTGGATATAACATTCATAAGCAGTGTCACAGTTTTATGAAATATGTTTTAATAATAAATAAATGTGTCATAGCAATAAAGCTTCCACATTCTCTCTCTCTCTCTCTCTCTCTCTCTCTTGCACACACACACACACCACACACACATATATATATATATATATATTATATATATATGATGCAAACCCACAGGGAAAAAGAAAAGTAATTCCAAGGTCTTTCGTGTATTCAGAAGTACACCTCGTCAGGGAATCACTTCTGAATACGCGAAAGGCCTTGGAATAATTTTCTTTTTCCCTGTGGGTTTACATCATTCATTCATTTTGCGTATTTAATTGTGAAATTCATCCCATATAATATATATATATATATATATATATATATATATATATATATATATATATATATATATATATATATATATATATATATAGTATCGTGCAAAAGTATGAGACCACTGTCAATCTGATAACTGTTAGATAATCTGTCGTATGAAAATTGGTTTTTGATACTAAAATACACATTAACTAGATTCTAGAACCTCTGGTTCATACGTATTAACGTATAACTAAGTTATTACTTAAGTGTATAAAGTTGTATTGTATTAGCTGGATGACCCTCTAGTCTGCATAAATTGGACTTGAGGGTTGATTTATTATATTACTTATAACGCATGTGTTTAGAGATCTAGCGAACTATTGATGATAGATCTGCAGTAAATGCTCCTAAGCTATTGTTATATCAGTATTTACAATTAAAAGTATTGACATATTCACTTAAATTCTGAAAAACAAATTTATCCAAAACGTTTCTCATTATAATTCTAATTCATGCTGTTTTTTCTTCTTTCACAGGCTTAAGAAATGACGAAAAGTACAATTTCTGATGAGATTTTATATAAAATAATACATTTGCATGGTGAGGGACTTAGTCAAATAAAAATAAGTGAATCTACAGGTGTTTCCAAAACTGGTGTAAAAACAATCTTGGCTCATCAGAGATTAAATGGGACCCCCAGTTGATCGTTCTAGATTAGAGAGGCCTTCTAAGCTTTCTCCATCTGATCTACAATATCTAAAGATTACTTCCCTTCGAGACAGCCGCAAATCCAGCACTTTACTCGCAGCAGATCTCGAAAAAACAACAAGTATCTCAGTTGATCCCTCTACTGTACGAAGGAAGCTTAACTCAGTAGGTCTCAGATGTCCAATACTTGTGTTCCAAAGCATATTTTCTTCTCTTCTCTTTATTTCCATTCCTTAAAAGTGGCTATTTTGCTGCAACACATCCTTTAAGACCTACTGAGTTAAGCTTCCTTCGTACAGTAGAGGAATCAACTGAGACACCTGTTGTTTTTTCGAGATCTGCTGCGAGTGAAGTGCTGGATTTGCGGCTGTCTCGAAGGAGAGTAATCTTTAGATATTGTAGATCAGATGGAGAAAGCTTAGAAGGCCTCTCTAATCTAGGACGATCAACTGGGGGTCCCATTTGATCTCTGATGAGCCAAGATTGTTTTTACACCAGTTTTGGAAACACCTGTAGATTCACTTATTTTTCTTTGACTAAGACCCTCACCATGCAAATGTATTATTTTATATTTAATCTCATCAGAAATTGCACTTTTCGTCATTTCTTAAGCCTGTGAAAGAAGAAAAAACAGCATGAATTAGGATTATAATGAGAAACGTTTTGGATAAATTTGTTTTTCAGAATTTATGTGAATACTGTATGTCAATACTTTTAATTGTAAATACTGATATAACAATAGCTTAGGAGTATTTACTGCAGATCCATCATCAATAGTTCGCTAGATCTTTAAACACATGCGTTATAAATAATATAATAAATCAACCCTCGAGTCCAATTTATGCAGACTAGAGGGTCATCCAGCTAATACAACTTTATACACCTAAGTAATAACTTAGTTATACATTAATATGAACCAGAGGTTCTAGTTAATGTGTATTTTAGTATCAAAATCAATTTTCATACGACAGATTATCTAATAGTTATCAGATTGACAGAGGTCTCATACTTTTGCACGGTACTATATATATATATATATATATATATATATATATATATATATATATGTGTGTGTGTGTGTGTGTGTGTGTGTGTGTGTGTGTGTGGTCAGGGATTTTGCACAAGAACCTGTTCAGTAAGGTGTTTCTTCAAATTATCCATGTTTATGTGCTGAAGGTTACTCATTTCTTTCGGCAACGCGTTGAAGAGTTTTGGGTCTCCTATTCTAAAGGTATTTTCCAACCTCGTCTCCGTGTATCCCTGTCCGACACTACAGAATCTGCCTCTTTTATTCCATTGTGTTTCTATTTCATTTCTAAGGTTAAAGACACAACCCTCGAGTATTTTCCATACGTATATTATTGTGTACCGCTCGCGTCTTCTTTCCAGAGAGTAGAGTTTCAGGGACTGTAGTCGAGACCAATAGTCTTCACCTTTCATTTCCTCTATCTTAGACGTAAAGTCCTTTGTATGGCTTCTATGTTCGCAATGTTCTGTATGGGCTCGTGAGTAATAAGCAATACTCAATTATTGGTAGGATTAGATTCTTCGATAAGAGGACGGGCGACAAGCTTGACCTTCATGAAATAAGGAATCGTCGCAAGGAACATTTGGAAAGTTGAAAGAATAATTTTAGCATGATGCTCGCTTTTCTGATGTGGAAGCTCCACTAGATAATTCCCACTACTTTTCTTGCTGTTGTAATCTTAATTTTAATTCTGCCTCTGACGACATTATTAGTCCAAGATTCCCGACTTATCCGTTTGGTTTGCGGAGTTCTGTGCCTATTATCCCGTAGCACCTTCTTGTTACCATATCTTTGAAGTTGGAATTTTTCTTAGCTGAACTTCATTTTATTGTTTTCCGCTCACTCGAATAATGTTTCAATGTCATTTGGTAATTCTTTATGTCCTTGCAAATCTTTGCGTCATTCGTGAACCATGATAAAATTCTGTCATCAATGTCCGCAATCATTATTATAAACAGCGAGGGAGATTTGACTTCATTTACTACTGATCACTCTTTTGTATTCTTTGAGTCAGAAAATTAAATATCCACTTTCCAGCAATTCCTCTATTCTTAAGTTTGTGTGCTGATATATATATATATATATATATATATATATATATATATACACACACTGTTTTTGTATTAAACTGCAAACCCTTTCATTTGTTTTGGTCAATTTAAAATTGTAATGAAGTAGTTTCAGATTCGAAAATAACACATTAAATTTTGCAAATTGTTCAAAATTGTTTGCTCATATTCCGAAATGTTTAAAAACATTTCTGAATAGGAGGAGTACGGTAAACAATTTTGAAAGATAAATGTACTCCTTCAATTTAATATTTTATTTTCGAATCTGAAACTACTTCTTCATTATAAGTTTAAATTGGCCAAAACAAAGAAAGGTTTCTCAATTCAATGAGAGGAAAAAAATTACAAAAAAAAAAAATATATATATATATATATATATATATATATGCGTGTGTGTGCGTGCGCGTGTGTTCTAGGCTGCTTTACAAAACTGCGACAATCTTCAGGATAAACACCGAGCTTGTGGCGACACGAACGTGCGTGTAGCGAAATTAGCGGTGTTGCCATAGTTTCAGACTAACTTTTTATAATAAAAATCATTACATATCATGAGAAAAGGAGTATAATGAAAGCTAGGTTAGGTTACGCTAGTTGGGTTAAATTAATTAGGTTATTTAGAATAGGTCAAATGTCGACATCTACAACTGAAAATGTGAAAACATCTCGGTTTTATACTGTGTGTGTGTGTGTGTGTGTGTGTGTGTGTGTGTGTGTGCGCAAGTGCATATGTACATATCAATTTCAATGTAATCATGCAAGAAGCTCATTGATTAAACCATAAAAGCATTGATACAATAACTGCAGTCCTTCTTACTGTTCCCTTTAAAAGAAACCTAAGAGTACCTTTTGTATGTGAAACCTCATAGTGGGCCGATAATGGACCCATTTACACGAAGGTGAGTCTGATGAGAGTTCATTGTAAAGGAATCATGAATAAGATGACGCTCACATGAACATAATATATTTGAGATTTAGAAATCTGATGCTTGTGAGCCAAATCTTATTAAAGCAACAAATAGTTTTGGAATATTTTTCTAAACGAAACATCGCAAGCGGTAAAATTTTCATCCAGTCATCTCATCAACCGGCGATGGGGTGTCCGCAGTGGAGGATTATCATTGAGGCAATTGAGACTGAAGCCTCAGGCCCCCCATGCTTGAGGGGCCCCCCAATCAACTGAGTTTCGATGATATAATTCGAGATTTCGCAAACTTCTTTGATTAAATATGACAGAGTACACAAACTGACAAATTCTGTTTTATTTTATGTTTTATAGGCCCTAAAGTAAAGTTTGTTTAATACTGTTTTGTTTTAGCAAACGGCAAAATACAGTACACTGTGTTAAGGTTCTTTTAAGTTTGTTTCTCAATTAGCCTAAGCACCGCACATATAATTTGTGTAAATGTACTATGTACTGTACATGTACATGTTAATAAAAATCTATAGAAAAGGGCCCCTAAAATAAAATTAGCCTCAGGCCCCAAGTACAGTTAATCCACCCCTGGGTGTCCGGGGGAAACTGTGGAACAAATTCCTTTATTCTTCAATTATTCTCAACGAGGAAACGAGGAAACCATCTTACGATCATTCGCTAATTATCCTTTAAATGATGTGACTGAAAATTATTATTATTAGACTTAAAATCTGCTTAAATGGGTTAAAATAAATTCTTCTCTGAACGAAGATCATGATTTGTTAAACCGATATTTTGAGCAAGTTCACGACGAGTTGTATTTACATATCATTGTTATTTTTAGTAGCACCTCATACGGCGTTCACACTTTACATTTTTCGTGGAATTCCTCATCCAAAGGACTTGTTTTCTCAAAATTGTGGAAATGATTGTGGAAAAAACATTCCTCGTTCTTGGTGTTTTTTGAGGAATTCCTCGTTATATTTTCGATTGAAAGTACAAGGAACAAATTCTGAACAGGTCAAAAGAACATACTGTAGGTAAAAAGTAAGCAAGTCTCCCTCTAACATAAAATGTCTCAAAATACAGTAAACCCTCGTTCAACGCGGGGGTTAGGTTCCTCGAGAGCGGCACGTTAGGTAAATCCGCGTTGGACAAACTTAATACCTCATGGGATAAATGGGGATATGTGAATGCGGCCGCGTAAAGTCTCCCATTAATACTTAGATACGTAGATTTTTTTATTCATACATAAATGAATTTCCCTACCTATATTGTATATGAAATAAGAACATAATAAAATTATAAACGTAATGATATTTACATATGATGAATAAAAATATATTAAATGAAAATAGCACATATCTTTTCTTCCCTCTTTCGGATGGTGCGTATGGTAGACTCATTCACGTGATACTCGAGGCCAAGTGATGGAATGTTCATACCACCACGCAACTCATCTACAATCTTTATTTTTTCGGCTAATGTCATAACCTTACGACTTTTCTTCTCTTCACTATCACTTGCAGATGCTTTACGTTTTGGTGCCATGCTGCTGTCTAAGGGCAATAGCAAAACAACAGCAAAATACGACAAAAACAATCCAACACAACTTCACTGAACTTTACGCGGTAGCGGGCCTGAGACAAAGGGTGATGCGAGGGGTGACGCGAGAAGGAGGGAGATGCGGGAGTGTTGGAGAGTGTAGGAGAAAACACTAGGGCGCGCATTGTTTCATACAGTAACCTACAGTAACTCCCGATAAAAATTTTTAAACAACTCAGTGATTTCCCAATAAACTAACGTAAAATTGAAACTAAGAAATTCAGGCAGATAATTTTTACTTACACTTTTAACATTAATAATTTGATGTACAGGGTGGCTCACCCCAGCAACTTAGTCTAGGCTCCATGAAGGCTGGGACGCTAAACGGTGACGTTCATCAATACCGAAATAAATTCAGATCTCCACAAATAATTATTTACTGTCATGAAATGGGTAACACTGGAAGTAGGAAGTATGGTTGCCAGGTCTCCGGAAATTGAGCTTTGTCTCCGGTCTCCGGTCAGAATAGGCGAATCTCCGGATTTTTACTGATTTTACTATATATATATTGTTGGTTTATCCTATAATCTAATTATTTTATCAGACTGATGGTAATTAGCATGCAATGACAGTGACATATTAGGTAGTTAGTTGAATGGACTAAGTGTATGCATATTTATAATATGTGTAAATGATATGGTATATTATATCTGAGTAGATTTTATATTCAAAACATCGTCAGGAGGCGGTGATGCTAGGAAATATTCAAACAAAAAACTAGAAAATTTTAACGCAGACCTATGTTTTAAATGGACAATTTTAAAACCAATATTGTTATCGCACACTAGGACACATTATATTTGTTTAATTAATTAATAAATTATATGACAAAAATGTCCTTAAAAGTAGAATTTGCCTCTTTTCTTACATATTTTTGGCAAGAAAAGAAACTAAGCTGGTTATGTATGCATTTTTTCTTGATCAATTAATTTTGTGTAAAAAATGAAGTTTATATATCGGTTTAACTACATAAACAAATAATGATGAGCTTCGTAGGTAAAATCTCCGGATTTGGAAACCATCTGATCTGGCAACCCTAAGTCTGGAAGACGTTATTCTTCTATCGGCCACTTTAAGATGGCGGGGTGGATGCATTTTTTGAAATCTCTCGTTCTCGTGCCAATGACATGGCGTAAGGAATTTCAGATTTCCCCATTTGATTCCCCACCAGCACCTTAACCTATGCTAGTGCTCTACGTTGAGGCCTAGTTGAATGAACCATCGTGTAGTGGTCGACCTCCAGTAGGTTGTTCAAATAATAATATTGCGACTCTTGGTGAATTTAGTAAAAATCCAACAATATCGCCGCGGCAGGCGTCATTCAAACTGAGCATCAGTTCAGCATCAATCAATCGAGGTCTAAAGGAGTGCCACTTTCGCCCATATCGTTTGTATGTCCCTCATAAGTTATCTGAGTAGAATGACTAAGTCACTCGACACAATGCTACTGCTACGTGACCAGAAATGTTTGTTAACCACAACGTTTTTGGGATGCGTTAAGTTAGATAGAAGCGCTCAACCTGTTAAATATGCCGTAACGTTCCATACAATGAATTTACCACGGTGAAATTTTCGTGAGCTGAAGTCCTGTCATGAAATATTAATATAATGAGCAAGTTTTTTTTTCTGTTTCATACAAAATCAGAATAACAAAGTAGGCATTTTTCCTACCTTAGGCAACATGGACTCTCTCTAGAAACGCATTTTCATTGTGAAGTTGTTATACGAAATGTAAGTCGTATAAGAGGAGTGCCATAGGTCATTCAGAGAGAAATTTGGAATTCGAAAAGGGTCACATACTCGTAAGAGCTCATTTTGGCATTCGTTTAAAACATTTGAGAAGACGGACAATGTTGCCGATCATGTTGGACTTGAGCATAAATCCGCTACGTTATTCTCATCTTGTACAGGATTGAAACTCAACGGAGTCGTACTTACAAAACATACTGCGGGTAGCCATTAATCTTTATTTTCAGGGTATAAAGTATAAACCTTCGTTTTGCTTCCGCCCGAATTGTTCATTCTGACGAAGGTAAAGTTTATTGCTCCACCTTAAACCTACAGCTTAACGTGGAATTCGAATCACGACCCATCACGGGCGGTCACAAATTACAAAGTCCTCGCCCGGACTTGATCTTACGACCTCCCGATCAGCAGCCCAGCGTCTTAACTATTAGGCTACCCAGGGTGTCCATTTATTTGCCAACCATTTTTTTATTGTATGGAAGGATGAGCAACTGGGTTAGCTGCGCGCGGCCTACCGTCACTGGGAATCGAGCCCAGGGCAGGTGGATTCGTAGTCAGTGATGCTAACCACTACACCAATTCAACACGTAAAATAAATAAATTAACGAATAAATAGAATTACTTTTCCTTTTTCTTGTTGGTATTTTGTTTTCCCAACTTCGTCTCGCTTATTATGTCCTCCTTATCGACTCATTTGTCACATTTCTACACGTCCTATTTTGAGTTTGGCACAAACATGTCTTGTTCGTCATCTGTCACTTATTTGACACTAAACCAGAATTATTATTCAATTATTATTAGTCATCACTAAACATTTTTCTCTTTACATTTATGAATATTCTTTAGATAGTTTCTTTCTTTTTAACCTCATGCATCTTTTATTAATGATTTTAATTCATCGTTTGTGTGGTGTTCTTCTCAATCGTTGGTCATGATGTTATTTTCCCACTATTTTCCATTCTTTTAACCAGATGTTAAAAGATTCGAAGAGCTTCTTAAATTCTAATTATAACCCATTGATTGCACCTTATATCAGCAAACGTCTAACCCAGTGGTTTTCGAACTTTTCAGACCAAAGAACCCTTTCAGAATTTCGATCCACGTCGTAGAATCACGCTCTGTAATAACCTTAATTCTGCGCAATTCTAATAAACTCCATGGTTTTGTAATATATGACTAAACAGCCGCATCAAGTACAGCTTGAAACATGGTTAACACTTTTTTATATTCTGCCTTTTTTCATGAGAAAAGGCAGGTAGATAAACGAGGCAATGAGGCTTAATTAGTTTTTAATGTAGCGGTCAATCACGTAAGATAAGAAACCATTAAGCAAATATCACATGATTTAAATATTCAAATTTTCATTTCGAAACTAAGGTGGCTCCAAAATTGAAATTCCATTATTACTAAATATTTTTCGCGGAACCCCCGAAGACCTCTCGTGGAACCCCAAGGTTCGGCTGAACGCTGTTTGAAAACCACTGGTCTAACTTAATCCCAATCTACTGCTTTCCTGCTGCACACCTTAAGTATTCTCTCATTCAAATCTCGTTGTTGAAAGGTACTTTATCTTCGCTCCGGCGCTATTTTCCCACTTTCGGTTATTCCCATTTCAGTTTCGTCCAAAAATGAGAAATCCAAAAGCGGAAGTCTGAAAGGAGGCAATTTTCAAATCGATCTATTCCCCATTCCCTTTCCCACTGTAGAATTTCCAACTAATTCATTTATATAGAAAATACCATTCGGGTTTGCGCTCTTATCACGGACCTCTTTTTACCCTTTTTAAAATCAGGAAATCCTTTTTTCCCATATCTGGAATTCTCGTTTCGAATATTTCGACTTGCGGATTGCGGAATGGCAATGGGAGTGTAACTGGATGGGAAGGTAATCTCGTGCCAGCAGTAAATTCATGGAAATGAACCAACCATCCTTTTTCGACCAACTTCACAGTCCGATGGATGATTCGGTGAGTCCATCTCGACTCGCTTCGTGTTTGAACAACTTTTGTGTATCACGTAGAACGCGACATCATTATGAGGGTGAACGCTTTTCAATCCTTTAACTCCAACCCTAAATAACATTCGAACACAAATCTTAGCTTACACACGTTCGAATCCTATGAATCAGTTTTGAAACAGAATTGAAGCAGATTCTCCCACCTCACACACACACACACACACATATAATATATATATATTAGGGTGGCTCTTATTTTTCGAAATTGCAAATTTCACTGTCTCACCCCCCTCAATATATTCCATTTGACAGAAAAACAAAATGTGCAAAATTTCAAGTAATTATAAATATTCTTACTGGTCCCGCACAAGGACTCAAATTTAGTTAATTATTGAAACATAAATACACGAATTTTTTATTAGCGTTCCATTATAAGGGCAAATAACAGCAGTTAAAGAACAGCATAAACTAAAATAGACATTGACTACTGATTAATTAGAAACTGAATTGAACTAAACATTTTAGGACTGAAAGCATAGTAAATTTGGCCTAGTAGGGATGGTTGCTTATGAGGCCCCTTAAATATTAATTGATTTTAATAAAACTTCTTTGGTACACGTTTTATATTAATAGGAAAAAAATGCGGGGGTGAGACCCCCGAAGTTTGGTTGATTGGGTGGTTCTTATACATATAAGAACCACCCAATCAACCAAAATACATATACATATAAATTTGGGAGTCTTACCCCAGCATTTTTTTCCTATTAATATAAAACGTGTACCAAAGAAGTTTTATTAAAATCAACTAATATTTAAAGGTGCCTCATAAGCAACCATCCCTACTAGGCCAAATTTACTATGCTTTCAGTCCTAAAATGTTTAGTTCAATTCAGTTTCTAATTAATCAGTAGTTAATGTCTATTTTAGTTTATGCTGTTCTTTAACTGCTGTTATTTGCCCTTATAATGGAACGCTAATAAAAAATTCGTGTATTTATGTTTCAATAATTAACTAAATTTGAGTCCTTGTGCGGGACCAGTAAGAATATTTATAATTACTTGAAATTTTGCACATTTTGTTTTTCTGTCAAATGGAATATATTGAGGGGGGTGAGACAGTGAAATTTGCAATTTCGAAAAATAAGAGCCACCCTAATATATATATATATATATATATACTGTATACACACACCTTACCTTACAACCTTACAAAGGTTCCGCGCGATGATTCCTCATTTCGCGAAGGTCAAGCTTGTCGCCCCTCCTCTCGAGTTGGCCTGGTGAAGTAGTGAGTTGGTTTCTTGTGCTCACCACCTCACATAGCCAGGTTCGCCCGGCTCATCGGGGATTGTTCTGAGCCAGGCGTCTAAGTCTTCGTTTAAAGATGTCCACTGCAACTCCCTTCGTGTTTTTTAGGTCTTTGGGCAGCTGATTAAACAGTTTTGGTCCTCTCACCAAAAAACTATTTTCTTTCAGAGTTAAGGATGTTCCCTGTCTCGCCTTCAATTTGGGAATACGACACAGTCTACCGTTTCTACTTTCCACCGTTGTTTGGGGAGTTATAGGGTTCAGAGTAAGATTAGGGACTAGTTTCTCCATTATTTTCCAAGTGTAAATAATGGTGTATCTCTCATCTCTCTCTTCTCCTTTCCAGTGAATATAGGTCTAATTCGCGTAACCTTTCCCAGTCATTTAGTTCTTTGCACCCGTTGATCTTGGCTGTGAAGCTTCTCTGGATCCCTTCCAGCTGTCTTATGTCTTCTTTTTTACATGGGCATGTTAGGACCGAGCAGTATTCCAATTTGGGTATGATCAGTGTTTTCAGTAGAGTAGAGGAATCATTACATTCCTATCCTTCGTTTAAAGGTTCTCAATATCTGTCCCGTTATTCTCTTTGCTCAGTTTACTGCTATCTTATTTTGTGTTCCAAATTTCGCATCATCTGTCATGAAAGATGATTCGTACTGAGCTCTTAATATTTCAGCTACTTCTGTTTTTTAAAGGTCTGATAGTCGCATGGTTTTTCGACTTTCTTTTTGCAAACTTATAGAAGTACTTTGAGTTAGCCTTTATCGCTTCTATAGCGTCGTCTTCTTTTTCTATATGCTTCTCGATTAGTTCCTGTGTGACGTCATCGATACTTTGCAGTTTATCACTTAATATTTTTCTGATGTTGTTATCTTTACAGTTGCTTAATTTTGCAGTCATTCCTTTTCTCTTTCGAAACAATGCCCTCTTTTGTCTTTCGAACCTGCTTCTCTTTCCTCTTTGTTGCATTTTTGGGACATGTTTTTCGACAATTTCTAACGTCTTCTCCTCTAACGTCATTAGCATCTCCTCCGTTGTCTTGGCCTCGGAAATGGTTTTCCAATCTATTACTTCCATGCTGGATGTCACATCTTCCCAGTTTATAGCTTTGGAGTGAAAATTAAAAATTTCGAATTTGCTTCTTTCTGTTGTTCGTGTTCTTTCCTTTCCTGTTGCCGTTATATTAGTTGTTATTTCAATGATGTTGTGGTCCGATATCATAGTTGGGGATATTTCTACATTATCAATTAGATTGCTGTTGTTTGTGAATACCAAATCTGATTCCCGGAATTTTCATCGTGGGAAATATCATCGTCGGAAAGATCATCGTCGGAAAGATCATCGTGTGGAAAGATCATCGTGTGGAAAGATCATCGTGCGGAAATATCATCGTGCGGAAATATCATCGTGCGGAAATATCATCGTGTGAAATATCATCGTGTGGAAGGATCATCATCAGTGATAAGTTATATAAGTTAAAGTTAAAGTTAAGGAAACCGGCCACTTCGGTATAGAATGTGTGTATATGAAGTTGTAGTTAGCCTCTATTTTCTTGTGGCGTTTGTTAGTACATACCTAACCTAACCTAACCTAACCTAACGTGAGAGCTTCCCATATACACTTTTGGAGTGAGTCAAAACTTGATCGTTGACAATTAGCCTTTATTCTAGCCATTAAATTTAAGCGGGGGTGGAGGGTAACTGCGTATAACTAATTAACTTACACGTATTTTGCTTTTATTGTGTCTGGCAACCTAAATGAACACTAGCGCATGCGTAATGTGTGTATACACACTACAAAAGATTTGTAGTGAATAGCGTTATGCGCCCATTTTTAAATGCTTCTAATATTATGTGAATTAAATAAACCAATTTCCTGTTCGATTTTCTATTTACTAAATACTAAATTTACTTACTAAATTTACTTATACATATAGAAGTTATTCTTAATAAAAGTATTATTTTTAATTAACTTATCACTGACGATGATCCTTCCACACGATGATATTTCCACACGATGATATTTCCGCACGATGATATTTCCGCATGATGATATTTCCGCACGATGATCTTTCCACACGATGATCTTTCCACACGATGATCTTTCCGACGATGATCTTTCCGACGATGATCTTTCCGACGATGATATTTCCCACGATGAAAATTCCGGACACCCCAAATCTAGGCAGTTGTTTTTTCTTGTGTTTTCTGTTATTTCTTGCGTTAACATTAATTCATCAGCTGGAGCTAGTAGCATTTTTACCTGCTCCTGGTCTTCTCGTGTGCCCCCCTTGTCCTGGTGTATACATATATTTTTTCTTATCCTTTATATATATATATATATATATATATATATATATATATATATATATATATATATATATATATATATATATATATATATATATATATATATATATATATATATATAATTTTATTTTTTCCAAGTTATATTTCATATAATAATAATAATAATAATAATAATAATAATAATAATACAGTGTAATCAAGTCAACAGAAAAGAAAAACTTGTTTTGCCGTTTCCGTTATCAACAAACCTTTGAAGCGAAATGCAATCAAACAATTCACATCAAAGTTGTTTTGATGAACGGTTTTTATTATGAAAAATATTCAAACTATAACAAACCTCATCAAATGTGCAGACAACCATTCTTTGACAACAATTTGAACAAGATTCTTACCAAAGGTTTGTGGAAATTGGCGCCATTCATCGTTGGACGAGTTTACGTCTATTAGGTTCAAATACTTTCAACCCGTTACTGCACAGAGTGCTTTTCTGAGACTGAATAGAATCAGTAAAGTTAACACTGTGCGCTAAAGGGTTAAATTTGTATAATACATGATTTCCGTGACGTTCGTTATCAACATTTTTTAACAGTTCAACGTATTGGTTTCCTTTGTAGAACCGTATCTATTACAATGAAATTATTACTATGGAAAATTTATACAACTCTCAACCCTCCAACTATCGTCCAATTGCTTTGATTTCTAGCCTTTCTAAACTTTTTGAATCCATCCTTAATAGGAAGATTCTTAAACACCTCTCTTCTCACAATCTTCTTTCAGATCGTCTGTATGGGTTCTGCAAGGAACGCTCTACTGGCGATCTTCTTGCATGTCTCTCTGACTCTTGGTCATCCTCCCTTCGGGATTTCGGTGAAACTTTTGCTATTGCCCTAGACATATCGAAAGCTTTTGATAGAATCTAGCACAACTCTTTAATTTCGAAACTGCCCTCCTTCGATTTCTGTCCTTCTATCTGTGCCTTCATCTCTTCCTTTCTGGCCAATCTATAGCTGCGGTTCTAGATTTTTTTTTATACAGGAAGGAGGGGCCAAGGGCAAGTCCTTCCTGCATAAAAAAAAATCTAGAACCACAGCTATAGATCGGCCAGAAAGGAAATTAGAGATGAAGGCACAGATAGAAGGACAGAAACCGAAGGAGGGCAGTTTCGAAATTAAAGATTTGTGCCAATTGCCACTGTTCTTCTCCTCAAGCTAGCAACAGTGGTGTTCTTCAGGTTTCTGTCCTGTCACCCACTCTTTTTCTTTTATTTATTAATGATCTTTTAATTTTCACTTCCTGTTCTATTCACTCCTATGCCGATGATTACACTCCACTTCTCCACCCATTTCCCAAAGCGTTCCTCTCAACAGTCACTCCATGATTAGCGTAGTACGGCTATGGTGCACCTGACCTCTGATCTTTATGTTATATCTGATTGGGGCAGAGAAAACCTTGTGGCTTTCAATGCCTCAAAAACTCAGTTCCTCCATCTGTCTACTCGTCACAATCTTCCACACGACTATCCCCTTACCTTCAACAAAACACAATTGAATCCTTCCTCTTTTCTTAAAATTCTTGGTTCCCTTTTCTCGTGATCTTTCGTGGAAAGATCACGTATACTCCCTTTCCAAAACAGCTTCCAAGAGGTTTGGTGTGCTGTACCGGCTTCGCAGTTTCTTCAGCCCCTCTCAATTGCTGTCTCTTTGCAGGGGTCTTTTCTGCTCATGTATGGAGTATGGTTCTCATTGGTGAGGTGGTTCAACCCACACAGCCGTACTTGACCGAGTGGAATCAAAGGCTTTTCGTCTCATCAATTCCCCGCCTCTTACTGACTGTCTTCAATCCCTCTCTCTTCGCCGCAATGTTGCCTCACTCTCTACTATCGCTATTATAACGGACACTGCTCTTCTTAACTCTCTAACAGCATGCCTCCTCCTTTAAGGAGAGCCCGCAGCACCGGACTTTCTACACTTTCTCATTCCTTTTCTGTTCATTTCTCTAACGCAAGGGTTAATCGGTATTTCCAGTCTTTCATCTACTCAACCGGTGAACTCTAGAACAATCTTCCTCAATCCATCTTTCCCTCTTCCTATGACCTCCAATCTTTCAAACGCAGAGTGTCTAGGCATCTCGAAAACCCTGGACCTTGATTTTGGCTCTCTTCTTCTTCTTCTATGGGGAGGGGCACTTTTGCAGGCGTTCGCCCTTGACCCCTCCTTCCTGCATAAAAAAAAACAAAAATGGATAAAAATATAAAGAATAATAAAAAATACTCGTGAGTTGGTGAAAAATATGCATCACTATAGAGAAAATTATATTTTTCATTCTAATCAATATATAAATTACATCTATTCACCATAATCACTTCATCAATTTGGTGAAAAATACAAATTAAAAAGAACTGTAAAACTAGTTACCTGAAGGCGATATAAACCTTGTGACATGGAATTTTATAAACTATGGAATTATTTGAGGCAAACCAGGGCTTGTCGTTACGAAGGAAATTTCTAGTAATGCAATTTATCTTAGTAACCAGATTAGTGAATTACTTAGATACTCTATCGTCAAATAGCATTTAGCGGGTAAAACTGAAGTACGTTTTGTTCTCGAAATATTTGTGGAGCATTACTGTAAAATCTTTTCTCAGTAAGTTTAAAAACCCCGTTTACGAAAGCCAGGGGATAATCCAATTGAGCGAAAGTATCCTTGGTAAATTTAATCTCATTATCCAAAAACCGGAGTTAATCCTAAAGGCAAACCGGGGAAGGAAACCGATTAAAATATTTCTCTTTATAGATGCAGAATGAAAAGAAAATCATTTGAATGTGTATTTTTTCTAAAAACATTAAATAACGGTTTATTTTGAGTTAAACGCACGGCTAAAATATCTACGAGTAGAAAATGAATTTGTGAATTTTCTTCTTCTTGGCTTGTAAATTTAATGGATGGTAAAATGTTATTAAATTGTTTAAAATCGAGAAAGGATTTAAACCGTAAGGAAGGACAAGGAACGCAACATCGATATAACGATACCGGATAACTGAGGGGTCGATTATACCAGGAAGAAACTTCCGCTCAAAAAGGTTCCATAAATAAGATGCTCAAAGTAGCAGAAAGAGGAAAACCCATACTAAAACCCTCCTTCTGTCTCTGATAGGAACCATTAAATGAAAAATTATTCATGTGGTACACAAAGTTTTATTAAATCAATGAAAAGTGAGTTAGGAATGTACATTCAATTCAGAAAGATAGTCATTGAAAAGTTCAAGGGTTTACCAAAATTTCCTTATTTACCAAAATTCCACGACAATTTTGGTAAATAAGAAAACCACATCCAAATCAGACGTCCATTCAGCGAGTTTGTATTAGAAACTTTGTTAATAAAATCAGACGAATTCTTAATGTGGAATCCAACAAAAGTACTCCCTATAAATGGAGATATACTGTACAATGGGAAAGCCATTTAGCTAAATTATATGCGGGACTATTGACATTAGATATAATGGGGTTTAGCAAAACGGTAGGCTTATGAATCTTAGGGAGACCGTAAAAATAAAGTAGACTTGGCAAACATGCCGTAAAATGTTTAACTAAGTCAGGAAAATCTTTAAGTAGTGTTTTTTTTATTATTATTAAAATTGCGCTGTGAGTTAGTTAAAGGATTGGAAGACAACCTCTCATTAATATGATAGTATCATCAAGACATTTAAGCTTTTCTAAGGTGTATATATATATATGTGTGTGTGTGTGTGTGTGTGTGTGTGTGTGTAAAAATGAACAATGAATAATTCCTACATTCATATAATTCTTTTATCCATTCATATAATTCTTATGTTCACTCATTTATATATCCTTATATTCTTATGTACATTTATATTCATTTTGACACATAAAGTCCAAAGTCGCATAACGCTGACACGAGTTTGGAAATTTTTTTTTATTTG
Source organism: Bathynomus jamesi (assembly GCA_023014485.1). NCBI lineage: Eukaryota > Metazoa > Arthropoda > Malacostraca > Isopoda > Cirolanidae > Bathynomus > Bathynomus jamesi. The sequence continues at coordinate 92,348 of JAJOZX010001775.1, forward strand.
CTTCCTATTTTATTTCCGCTGAGTAATTGGTGAATTATTTCTTTTTAAATTACTTAATAATTTTTAGATTTAGCTTAAAAATATAATCTTGTTAAATTCTGCAATGTTCATTTCCTGTATACATTCTCTCTTCGTTGTAAAAGCTGAAATCAT